>CAUYPK010158405.1:0-23376 GCA_963574355.1 Loris lydekkerianus | reverse complement strand
CACAAATCCACCTGAGCCTTGAACATGACAGGTTTGAACTGCCTGGGTCCACTTACACATGGATTCTTGTCCACCTCTGCCACCCCTGCGACAACAAGAGCCGGCCCCCCCCGCCACTAACACATCCACCACCACTTATTTTTTAGCAAGGGGCAAATAATTTTAAAAATTTGTTTTTGCAATTTAAAATTTTTTAACAAATTCAAAAAAAAAAAAAAAAAAAAAAAAAAAAAAGCATCTCAAAGGGGTCTAAAGACAGGCTGTGATTTGCAGAACTGAAATGTTCTAGGATTTTGTTCAGTTTCTGTTCAGAGTGTTGCTTCCTTAGTACCATGCTACCCACCCACTGGATATATGCCTGAAGTCTGGGTCCTAGGCCCCCCGTGACCATAAACTCCATGAAGCCGTGGAAAGACAGTAAGTCTGGGAAACAGGCTCTCTCACTTACTTGTTCTGGCCCCCTGGGCAAGCCTCGGTTTCCCTGATCTGTAGCATTGGATGCTCGTTCGCGTCTCCGGTCACGCAACAGAGCCTCTTTGCAGGTTATTGCAAAGAACAAACAAGACCACTCTTTAAAGTGGTTCATAAACTGTGGAACACAACACACGGTAAGTTATCAGTAGGAGCAGTGCCCAACCCATCTCTCAAGTCATCTTCTCCCCTGCATTGCATGGTAGTAACAAGATATTATCAAGACATAGTTCCAGAACTTTGGGAGCTTTACAAATGCGGACTTTTGAAATATTCATTAGATTTTGAGCTTCTCAAATTTGGAGGCTAAGTCTTGTTCCTATTTAGAGCATCTCCCTAATGACTCAAGGCATTTCTTCTTGATGGGCAGGGAGAAGCAGTGAGTAGGTGTCAGTTAAACCATCCAGTGACTTAGCTAGATAACAGAAAACCTCAGAGTGTTGTACAGTTGTACAAGGATTGCTAGTCTGCCTTAAAAAAACACTTGTAACTCTAAGGTACTGTTTTAAAGAAATGAACTTTTATTTTAAAAGAACGAACTAACTCAAATTGGGCTTGTAAAGTGTTTCCAAGTAGAGCTTTTGCTTCCGTTTCATGAATTGCCTTCACACCCGTCCTATCACTCTCCTAACTGTCCTAGGAGGTAGATTACGATCCTCATCTCATAGACAAGGAAGTGTAGGCTCTGGGAGCAGAAATGACTTACTTCAAATAGGTATTGTGGTTCTAAGAACTGGGACCTGGATTATGGATTGCTGTTAGGACTATTTCTAAGCTATCATTCTTTCTGGCAGATTACATTCTTTGAGTGCACACCCCTCCATGTCTCTTACCCCAATCTTCCACCAATATTCTTGCCTGGCAAAATCCCAACCTCAGTTACTTCCAACTCATCTGCCTCCCATGCTTCCCCAAGACAGCGAAACGCCACTGGAGAGAAACAGCAACCACACCAACTGCCCTTTCTGTCGCCCTTGATAGAGTGCCGTGGCATCACAGCTCACAGCTACCTCAAACTCTTGGGCTTAAGTGATTCTCTTGCCTCAACCTCCCTAGTAACTGGAACTATAGGCGCCCACCACAATTCATGGCTATTTTTTGTTGTTGTTGCAGTTGTCATTGTTTAGTAGGCCCGGGCAGGTTCGAACCCACCTGCCTCAGTTTATGCGGCCGGCGCCCTAACCACTAAGCTACAGGTGCCGAGCCTACTTGATATCCCTTAATTGGATGTCTAACTGCACGTAAAATCAGGAGCACCTGCTTTCTTCCCTATTTCTGCTTTAGTCTTCATGGGTAAATAACAACTCCATCCTTCCTACTGCTAAGTCTTGCACTTCAAGGTCCCTCTCAATGCCTCTCCTTCTCTTACACCCCCACAGCTGATCTTTCAGTAAACACCGTCTATCTTCAGAATACAGCCAGAATCCAAACGCTTCTCTTCACCTACATTGTTCCTGCCCTAAGTCAAGCCACCACTTTCGCCTGGTATATTGCAATGAATAGTTTCTCTGCTCCCACTTTGCCCCCATAGCAGCCAGGGTGATCTCTTAATAGCACAAGGTAAAATACTTATAGCAAACATTTACTAGATACCACGCACTTCACACACATTAATCCATTTAATCTTCTTACCAACACACTACAGAGTAGGATTTATTATTATCCACATTTTGCAGATGGGAAAACTAAGGCAGAAAGAAGTTAAGTAACTTACCCAAGGCCACACAGTGCTTTAGGAGATAATTTGGTGAGAGGCTCAAAGTGAGGGTTGTTAGCACCACCTTTCCGAGGTGATTGATTCCCCTTACCCTGTGTTTCTCAAACAACATTGTAGAAATAGCCATACCATTGACCCTGTGTTGAGTTTACCGGCGAGGCGCTACAGGAAGTGCTTTGTACATATCATCTCATTTATTCTCAGGGATAGCCCTGTGAGTAAGTGGTCCTGGACCCATTTTGCAGATGAGGAGACTAAATCTCAGCACACGGAGGCTTCATTGCAAGTAGCAGAGATGAGATTTCTGCTTTGGCCTCTGAGCCCCCAAAGCCCATAATTTTCCCACTAGCCAGATAGGTACTCAAGGAGAAAGGTAGGGGGTCCAAGGGCATCAGATGAAGCTCGGAAGGAAAGTCTAAAGTGTTACATCTGAGAGTACAGTTCTCAGAAGGGAGGTGAGAGCCTCAGGTTGCGGCTGGGCTGGGCTGGGGTTGGACTGGCGGCTCCCTGCCAGGATATGGGAGAGACCTGGCTGCTGAGACCATGTGGCCTTGTCAGACAGAGGGGAGAACGCTGAGGAGCTGCCTGGCCTGGGGCAGGAGAGGGACTCTGCTTCCTGGGTGATGGTGAGGAGCAGGGAAGGAAACGGACAGTGCTATTTTTTCCCCAGCTCTGGCGGCACGCCTGGGTTCTGCTGGCACTAAGGCAGCTTCTGAGTTCCAGATCATGGCGCTATGCTGGGCGTCTCCGGCCGGCTGTGGGCAGAGAAGCCAGTTCTCCCAAGTCTTTCCTCAGCCTGGTTCCAATACAATGAGGACCACAGTTCAGCTTTTGTTTGCCTCCTGGAGCTTCCTGTTTCAACCTTATCTCTTTGGGACTCAGCAGATGGCCTGTGGGGATCAGCTTCTAGCTGTGACTTTAGGCTTATCTCAGGGACTTTGGACAAAGAATTGTCCTCTGCCTCCCACCCATTCGTACCCCTCTGGCATGTGAGCACCTAAGCAGCTCTCAGTTCTAAGCTCCAAACAAGGCCACATCCTGAGTGGAGTCCTGGGGCTGCAATTTCCCCACTCAGGCGCGGTAAGTGACTTCCCTTACGGTGCTTATCATGTCTCCTTACTGAATCTTCGATTACAATAACTTCTGTGCCTGTATTTGATTAATTTGTGTCTCCCCCATTAAAGTTTGAAATAATCATTGTGCTAAGGGTAACAATGACAACCACTACCACCACATCACCAGAGCATGTCCTGGGCACCCTGCTAAGCTTTGCTGAGTATTACCTGATTTAATTCTTACAACAAGCCTGTGAATTATGTATCACAAGCATGCTTCATTTTATTGGACTTTGCCTTATTGCATTTTACAGATATTGCTTTTTTTTTTTTTTTTTTTTTTTTTACAAATTGAAGGTTTGTGGCAAGACTACCTCAAGGAAATCTAATGACCCCAGCAGCAAATGCTCACTTCCTGTCCCTGGGTCATATTTTTTCAGATTCTTTCATTATTATTATATCTGTTACGGTGATCTGTGATCAGTGAGCCTGATGTTACTATTGTCACCATTTTAGGGTGCCACAAGTGTGCCAATATAAAAGAGTAAACTTACTAAATGCTGGGTGTGTTCTGACTGCTCCACTGGTTAGAGGCTTCCCCATCTCTCTCTCCCTCTCTTCAGGCCTCCCTATTCCCCCTAGAAAAAATAATATTTAAATTAGGCCAATTAATGACCCTACCATGGCCTCTAATTGTTCAAGTGAAAGAAAGAGTGGCACATTTCTCACATTAAATCAAAGTTAGAAATGGTTAAGCTTAGAGAGGAAGGTGCACTGAATGGCAAGATAACCCAAAAGCTGAGCCCCTTGCGCCAAACTGTTAACCAAGTTGTGAATGCAAAGGAAAAGTTCGAGAGGGAAATGAAAAGTGCTACTCCAGCGTGTGCCCTAGGAAACCAAAAACTGTGTCTGACTCTGCTATGGTATTCACTTCATTGCAGTGGTCTGTAACCAAACCCACAATATTTTCAAAGTATGCCAACACTATTCAGCCATTCAATGATAATGAGGTAGATTTGCACATGCTAATATGGAAAGATACATTATTAAGTGATAAAACTAAATTGTAAAACAGAATATGTAGAATAAAGATAATTTACTTATTAAAAGCACCTTTTATCATATATGTGTATATTATTAATATATATGATGCTCTAAGTATAGGAGCAAGTCCAAGGCTATTCTGCACATCAAACAGCTAATAATGGTAACCTCTGGGGAGTGGGACTGAAGAGGAGTCCCTTCACTCCCACACACAGGACTTGTGTGTTTTTCTTACTATGTGTCTGTATTGTTTGAGTGTTTTCGGTAACCAACACCTAATCCTTAGCAATTAAAAAAATGAATAAATGTTGGTTACATTTTGTTTCGTTTTAGAAGAGCACTCACTCATCTCCTTGAAAGTCTCTCAACACCACTGTGAAAGGCTGAGGCAGGTGAACTCTTGAGCTCAAGAGTTCAAGACCAGCCTGAGCAAGAGGGAGACGCTGAATTAAAAAATAAGCAGGTGTTGTGGTGGGCGCCTGGAGTCTTAGCTACTCTGGAGACTGAGGCAAGAGAATCACGTAAGCCCAAGAGTTTGAGGTTGCTGTGAGGTGACACCACAGTGCTCAACCCCAAGATGATTGAGTGAGACTCTGTCTCAAAAAAAATACCCAAACAAGCAAAAGAAAAGACAATCCCTCCATAAGCCTAAATTAATCCTAGGGTTATGCTTCCTTTGAGCAAGTAGACAACCCCTGTAAATCCTCCCTCACCACCTACCTCTTACCTTATCTCCTCTAGATTTGGTGAGGAAGGAAAGATAGTACAGCTCAGTGTGGAAAAAATGTAAAGTCTCCATCTTTTTTAGTGACTGAATAACACAATTATAAAAGGGTCCTCATCTAACAAAAGCAGTCAGTGTAAGCTGGTTCTGTGTACCCTCCAAGAAGAAGAAGAATAAGAGGAGGAGGAGGAGGAAGAGGAGGAGGGGGAGGAGGGGGAGGAGGAGGGGGAGGAGGAGGAGGAAGAGGAGGAGGAGGGGGAGGAGGAGGAGGAAGAGGAGGAGGGGGAGGGGGAGGAGGAGGGGGAGGGGAGGAGGAAGAGGAGGAGGAGGAGGAAGACAACAAAGGAATGAAAGAAGTTCCTTTCGTAAGAGTAAAGGGAAGCATGAAAGGAGAAAGAAAAGAAGAAAAGAAAGAGAAGGAAAGAATTAAGTCTTGTTCTTACCTTCTCTGGGGTCTCTGAGGGAGGAAGGATCACCAGAAGTGACAGAGAAGAGCCTGCCAGCAGACACGAGGGCACATTCGCCAGAGATGGACAGAGCAGCGCAAGGTTTAGACACAGAACAGTAAGAACCACAGAAGGAACAACCAACTCCCACCATCAGATGCCAACTCTGGCTGAAGACCTTAACTCTGCATTTAAGAGGCAGAGCCATAACTTCTCATGCCTCAGTATTCTCTCTCTCCTTTTTGTTTTTATTTATTTATTTATTTATTTATTTTTGAGACAGAGTCTCAAGCTGTCGCCCTGGTTAGAGTGTCCTGGGTTGAGTGCTGTGGCGTCACAGCTCACAGCAACCTCAAACTCCTGGGCTTAAGCAATTCTCTTGCCTCAGCCTCTCAAGTACCTGGGACTACAGATGCCCACCACAACACCCAACTATTTTTTGGTTGCAATTGTCATCGTTGCTTTAGCTGTCCTGGGCCAGGTTCAAACCCATCAGCCTCAGTGTATGTGGCCGGCGTCCTACTCATGGAGCTATGGGCACCACCCATGCCTCAGTATTCTCATCTGCATTACAGGGAAAAATCCCCAGCTCACAGCCTTTTGTGCTCACATGAGAACCTGCATGAACAAAAGTATTACTCATACTTTAATTGACACTATTATTGTCACCCCCCCTACTGAGCCAGAGCAGAAAACGCTCACTAGCATGGAGTGCAGTCATCCGATATCTGGTGGTTACCATGTGGTCGTTCCTTAGATCTGCTGAAAAATGGTGATGGTGGAAATAATTTGAGTCCCATTCACAGATTTTTAAATAACTGTATGCAGAGAACAGGATTTGGCTGTGGGGAGGGGTGGTCGCTACTACCACGCAGCTGCTATGGCTGTGAAAATTTAACCTCAAGCAGCCTAAACATTCATTTTACAATGTACACTGCTGATTACTTAATTATGTCTAAAATATAAGTCAGACACACTAAAAACCCCAGGGAGTAAATTACACAGATCCATGAAGCAATAGCTATGCACTCATTCTGATCTCACATTTCTGAATTATCTTTCCCCCCCAGTGAATTTGAAAAACCTCTTTCTTCCTTTTCTGCAAAACGTATGGCTACTGCAAACAAACGACCATTTTCTCAGTATTGTTAGCTCAGTGGAGGAGAGCCCATCTTCAGCCCAGCATTACGACTCTTACCAACAGGTTCTTATCTTTGTGTATATTTGAACTAGGAGATCTACATATGCTTGATCTCAGCATGAACCTCCGTATGACCTGATTTTGTTACCATGGTCACCAATTAGATGAGTCTTGTTGACTGCAGAACAACAGTCAAAGGATTTCTATTAAGTTCCACGGTGGAATAACAGTCATATTTTGTGAACACACCTTATGGGTTATTTTCCCCATTTGCACGCCCCTAGGTCTACTTCCCTCTATATGCTGAGAATGCCGTTGTTATATAAAATTCAGAGAAAATGCTTCCTGGAGCCAGTAATTAAATTTTCTTACAAAACGAATGGGTCACCTGCCACATCTCCTTTTTTCTCCCTCTGGGATGTGGGCATGTAGGTCTTATTCAGAACTCACCTACAATCATCCTTTTTCTAAATACCCTCATCCCTGCCCTGTGCTGTGCATGTATACTCCTACGTGAAAATACACTGTTACCTTTACTGATATCAGTCAGCAGTATACGCATAACACCTAGGGGGACTTTTTGAAAGGTGTAGCTGTGTGAGGTTTGTTATATAATCATTCCAGCCCACAAGTGGGTTCTAATGATCTCATGAGAACCATGCCGGATAATTCACAAATATTAGCATGAACAGGTAACAGGTAACGTTTTGAATGTTTTATCCCTATATCAGCTTCCAGTAGCTGCCATAGCAAATGACCACAAAAACAGCGACTTAAAACAACAGAAATTAATTAGCTCACAGTCTAGAATCCAAGAGTCCAAAATCAAGATGTCAGCAGGGGAGAATCCTGCCTTGCCTTTTCCAGCTTCTGGTGGCCCCAGGGATTCCTGGGCTGGTCTCTGCCTAATCTCTACCTCCACCCCACGTAGTCTATTGTGCTCTATGGCTGTGCCATCTCCTCTTGTGTCTCTTATAAATACATGTTGGGTTTTTTTTAATACACTTGTTATTAGATTTAGAAACTACTGGATAATCCAGGATGACTCATCTTGAGAACCTTAATTACATCTGCAAAAACTCTTCTTCCAAATAAGGTCTTTTTTGTTAACAGGTTCTGGGGGACATAGACAACTATTTTAGGCAGCCACTACTCAACCCATCACAGTGACAGCACAGGCTTTTCTGAAGGTTTTATACAGTTTAGGATTTCTGTATGTGTAATGTCAGGTACTTATGATTACCCCTTTTGAATTTCATACACTGCCAAAGACTACTCATAAGAATATGCACTTCTCGGCATCTGTGTATTAAAGGTTAAAAGTTTGATTTTAAATTGGTGAGTCAGGTGTAAGAATGCTGAGATGTCCTAAAAGAAATGATAATGAAATAACTTAGGATTTATTATAATAGTTCTAAGCCAAAATATATCCCCAGACATCAAAGGTATTCTGAGAACAATGAAGAAACTGAAGCAGAAAACGAGAAAGACCCTAGAAACAGCAGAGGACTCATCAAATGGACATGCTGGGTGAGACTGCTCAACAAGTCAGAAGCAACTCACGGGACACAGCAGTTGGCAACATACGTGAGCACCTTGGTGCAAAATTCCATCATGGAATCTACATCATTGGTGGCTAACTAGGATGGCTGGAATGGTGTCTGTGACCCTGGGAAAGCTGCTCATCTGTGCCACTGGGTTCTCACACCACTGCTCCATGCACTTGTACAGTATTGTCTTGTTCTTCTGATGGTGGCTTTTGATCATATATTTGTGTGTGTCGAGCTATTTCAGGTGTAAATGTTTTGGGCCTCCCCTATTAAAATGCTGTGCATTGGGCCCTCAAGTGGAAACTCTGGGTGTTGTGTGTGTTTGCTTGTTTTCCTTTTTGCTTTTCCACTCCTGCTAAAGTAACACATCGAGATTAGGATTAGATTGGAGTGAAGACTAAAGTTTGCATAATTTCCAAAGATTGTTATAGAATCTCAGCTTTTTGAGCCTATTTTCTGCCACGCTAAACCTTAGAAGGGACTGTATTCTCTGTTTTTTTTAATTGTTCTACCACAAAGCTCCCTGACAACCTGGGGTAATGTTAGTTTCTTCCTGCTGTTTACACAACACATTATCACAAATGTGGTATCCTAAGACAGCACAAATTTATTTTCTTATAGTCCTGGAGGTCAGAAGTCAGCAATGTGTCTCTCTGGGCCAACATCAAAGTGTTGGCAGGGCTGGGTCCCCATGGAGGCTCTATGGCAGTGATTTTCATGCAAGCCATGGTTCCATGAGAGGATCTTAGTTGTGTCATGAAAACTTTTAAAGATTCTGAATTAATTTATTTTCAAAAGAAGGTCAAAGCAAATAATTATGTGTGCTGTGGAAGTTTGACTATAGGCTCAAGTGTGCTGTGAGATTAAAAAAAAAAAAGGTTGAAAAACATTGCTCTATGGGAAAGACCCTTTCCCTTGCTCTTTCTAATCCCAGAGGCCACCCCAGTCCTTGGCTCTTGGCCTGCCTCCGTTTCTCCAAAGCCAGTAAGATTCAGGGAGGCCCCATCACATTGCATCACTCCAACCTCCTCTGCCTCCCTCTTCCACATTGAAGGACCTTTTTGGTGACAGTAGGTCCTCCTGGAAAGTTCAGGCCTGTCTTTCCATCTCAAGGTTCTTAACTAATCCCGTCCCCAACTCCCTGCTGCCATGTTAGGTAACATATTTACAGGTTCCAGGGATTAGGAGCTGTGCATCTTTGCAGAGGGGCCTTGTTGTGCCTACCATAGGTACAAAACAGATCAAAGAATCAAGGTGCACTAACTCCTTGCAGCCCACACAGAGGCGTCTCCTCTAATCACCAGTGATTTGAACTAATCCCTATGTCCTGGCAGGAGTAGCTGTTTGGAGAGAGTAGCTAGAAAGGGCAGCAACTAGAAATAGATGGCCAATGGTCATGCCATTGGCAGTTGAGTTTCTGTCGTTACAAGGACAAAACTAACTCCTTTTCAGATGATTGTCATAAATGTCCCACCCTCAATGGGAAATGAAATACAGTGTGCCTCATTATAAGCAAAAGCTGTATAAGGAAATCTGCCTGTACCCACTTAGATAATCTGCCAAAGCAAGGAAGCCCAGCACTGAAGTGCACCAGCCCTAATCCTGCTGCAACTCCGCAGTATGTACCACTTAAATGTCTACTAATGTGCTAAGCAGTTGCTAATGGGCTAATAAACTGGCCATTAACAGCTTCTTAAGTAGCAGGCTGGGAAAGCTGTGTGACTCTTTCACAGCCACTGAGAACTGAGTTGAGTCTTCTCAGTTTATAAAAGACCCTACACTGGGGCAAGAATGTTTTCCCCTGAAGTTTGATTGACTTGGCTGCATGTGTGGAGGCAGAAATTGTTCAAGTTACCAAAGGATTTCACTCCTCATAAAGTTCTCAAGCTAAAGTTCCTGCCAGGTTCTTCCTTTGGGCATTTAAATATTGGTTTACAAACCAACAAATTACTTCCAAAGAGATAAGAAATAGAGAAAGTGTTTAATGACATCTTGAGACATCACACTATTAAAATCAATCTGGAATGAAGATTATAATGATGGTAACATTACAATTGTAACATGAATGAGAAATAGAGAAATGTTTAAATGGTGTCTTAAGAAATAACTCTTTAAAATCAACCAGGAATAAAAATGTAATAAAAATGTCCCCACGCTTGACAACTAGGAGTACAAATTAAGTCAGGGTAACCTTAAAAGCTACCCCTATCACTGTCATTGTCACTAATCGAGGCCCCACCTGCTCATTCACTCATTCAATACAAACTTACTGAGCACATGGTGAGCGGTGTTCTAGCCACCAGAGTACATCAGAAAATAAATGGGGGCTTAGCGCCTGTAGCACAGTGGTTATGGTGCCAGCCACATACACTGAGGGTGGCGGGTATGAACCTGGCCCTGCCCAGCTAAACAACTGCAACAAAAAAAATAGCCAGGCGTTGTGGTGGGCACCTGTAGTCCCAGCTACTTGAGAGGCTGAAGCAAGAGAATCACTTAAGCCCACAAGTTTGTGGTTGCTGTGAGCTGTGATGCCACAGTACTCTACCAAGGGTGACATAGTGAGACTCTCAAAATAAATAAATAAATAATATAAAATAAATGGGCAAAACTCTGGGCCATTATGGAGCTTGTGTGAATGAAGAGACTGAAAATTAACGTAAGCATATAAATTGTCTATTAGAAGGTGGAGAGGGCATGGAGGAGGCAACAATGGAGGGACATCTTCTGAACAGGGTGACACTTAATCAAAGGCTTGACAAAAGTGAGAGTAACAGCCAGGAGGAAATCCAGGCAAGGGCAATAGCTGGGGCAAGGACTGTGAGCAGGGTAGATGTAGCTCCTCAGAGGACAAGGAAGGAGGTGTGTGTAGTAGAGAAGGGAGAGTAGGTAAGACGGGGTGGCAGGGGCTTGGGTCATGCAGGCCTCACAGGGCACCGTAGGGACTTTGGCCTTTCCTCCATGAGAATCCCATCCCTATATCAAAAGTCTCTCCAGTTGCTCCAGGGAACTCCAAAGCAATGCCCGTAGTTGGCTTTTTCTCCCACGGTACCATCCTCATCAAGATACCTCTCCCCACCTCCACCATCAGTGCCTACATGAATGACAATGCCTGGCCAGGCCGCTGCTCCCTGAAGACCCTGGATAGCCAGCCTGGGCTTGCCAGAGCAGTGCTATGCCATCGTGACTATCCCTGCCCAGTCCCCCTGACCACGTAGCTCCAACGTGCTCTCGTAGCCTTTCAGAAAGGTTCCCCCAGCTTCTGGTCTGTGTCAGGCTAGTGAGCCATGCCCATTTCTAAAAAGGACACTCCCCAACCTTTTTAAAATTCCTAATGCATTGTCTTATCCTATAATTCAGGATTTCTCTCGGGTTATATCATCCCAAAAGTCCGTTTTTCTTGAGTATATTGTTCCTTTAATGTCTAGCTATATGACTTTAAAATGTGGCTTCTTTTTTCAACACCTCTTTGAATTTATCCTATTTTGGAAACCCCTCTAGTGGAAGGGAAGTATGTTTTTTTCCCTCCAATACTGAGCACCAAGCTTTGTACACACTATGTACTTAATCAATAATGGCTAGATTACTGTTTATCAATTCCCTATGACCTCAGCCCTAGGCTAGACACCAAAACAGTCACAAAAGTAAAAGTTACTGTCCCCAAACACACACACTCTCACACACACACACACACACACACACACACACACAGCTTTTGATACATTTGGTAGATAAGGAAAGTCTGGAAAACAGCATCAAATAATGGAAGAATGGACATCAGCATGGTTAAGTATTAGAACTAGATGTTACAAACTGTGGCTCCTGTGAATTCAGGGAGGCCCTGGGTGGGGTCAAACAGTAGAATGGTTTCCTAGAGAAAAGAGCATTTGGACTACAGACCTGGAAGTGTGAGCAAGGTCAATCCAGACTCACAGAGCCAGACTCTCCATTAAAAAGGGAGAATAATTGGTAGCCACAATTTATACAGCTCAGTAATTACAAAACCAAGGAGCTATTTTTCCAACCAGTCTGTTAAAACCTATAATTTGGCCAGTAAACCCTGCCTTGAGTTTCACAACATTAATTTAGAGAGTATAGAATACACCTCTGCAGAAACTCTATCAATGTTTTATCAACAAGAAAAACAAACTATACATTGCTTGCCTTAATCAAATGGGTTTCCATACAAAGAGAAACACATGGCCCAACTTTTGGATAAAAGAAGTCAGGCATTTGGGGATGTTGACGAGCTTGCTGTAGGTACTCAGGGTCTGGCGATTGATGTTAGGAAGTACCGCAAGTACACAGGGAGGGAAACTTGTTTACACACAGATGCAGGTAATGTACAGGACTTGAGGAGACAACCGAGCATGTAACTGAAATGGGCCCTTCCTTGCCTGCCACAGGTCACATGAAGAGGCATAATAATACCGTTCCACCTTACCTTGGCAATTAGCCCTCCGGTAAACGGATTAGCACCCTTTTGTAAGTAGGAACCCAAGAAGCTGTTAAGAAGCAGTCAGCCCAAGATACCACGGAGTTGTGAGAATCAATCTGCCCAGATGGGAAAATGTATAAAACAACAAACCCACTGACATTCGTCTCTCATCAGTGAAAAAAAAATTCAGAGCATATGTTTGAATAAAAGAAATACATCTATGGACATAATAAAAGAGCTAAAAATGGTTACGGGAATCATGGGACATCAGCATAAAACTTGGTTATCTAAAAGATGAAAATGATTTTCATATGCTAGCATTAAAGTTAGTAATGTCTGCTGCAGGGGAGAACATAATAAAATTCATTAATCAAGGTACCACTTACCCTCTGAATGCCTAAGAATTGGTATTTATTGGTTCAGTACCATGAGTGTAGATTCCAAGGTCATTATTTGACTCTGTCGACTGACCCAAAGTCCCTGCTAAGAAATTAAAATTATATGAAGTGTAAAGACTTCACATTTGTGCAACAGATTTCCTCCAGGCAGGGCTTAAATAAATTAAACTCCATACAAAAATAGGTTACTGGCTAGGAATCTGGTAAGTAGTAAGTCCTTTCATGATGCAGTAACTATTTTGTTCTTTTTTGTTTGTTTGAGACATTTTGCTAACTGAACCACCATTTATTAAGTCATCTAATGTGTAAGAATGGATTTACAGTTTACTGTGTTTTTTGAAAATGGAGTTTACTAGCCTTTGTGCATTCTAATTCCTCATAAAGAAAAGCAATGATCGGGCGGCACCTGTGGCTCAGTGAGTAGGGCACCAGCCCCATATGCTGAGGGTAGCGGTTTCAAACCCAGTCCCAGCCAAACTGCAACAAAAAAATAGCCGGGCATTGTGGCGGGCGCCTGTAGTCCCAGCTGCTAGGGAGGCTGAGGCAAGAGAATCGCCTAAGCCCAGGAGTTGGAGGTTGCTGTGAGCTGTGTGATGCCACGGCACTCTACCAAGGGTCATAAAGTGAGACTCTGTCTCTACCAAAAAAAAAAAAAAAAAGAAAAGCAATGATCTTTTTTTTAAATCTCAGGATATTGGGGGGCGGGGTATACATGTTTTGTTTATGTGCCTTGTTTTTGTACAGATTGAGTCAGTTGTAAGTGTGCCCTTCACGCAAAGAGTATGGACTGTACTGAACAGCAACTATCCTTCTTCAAAGATAAAACAATATAATACCCAGCCTTAAAAGAAGGGTATATGGGGTGGCACCTGTGGCTCAAAGGAATAGGGTGCCGGCCTCATATACCAAAGGTGGCTGGTTCAAACACAGCCCCAGCCAAAAACTGCAAAAAAAAAAAAAAAAAAAAGGTATGGACAGACCCTCTCAAAGTATTAGTTTTTCATTTTCCTTCTTTGCCTTATGTGTGGGCCAGATATATCTTTGCCATGTGTTTTCAGGGAGATTGTATGTATCAGTTTTGCCAGGACAACGCTGGTTTACATCTGCTATCCTGACATAATTGTTAAACACGTCCAAACTGCCCCAAATTGTATGACAGATTATGAGATTACCCTGTATGTCATAGGTTCTAAAGAACCAGGAACTTATTGTCCAGTATTTTGAATGTTATTTACATTACCTCCAAAGATGAAGTCAGAGCTTTTTTACAACTCACTCGGGAGGTTTTGCTAAGGACTCAACCTTCTATCCATGGATTTGCTGAGTTTGCATTTCCAATCCCCAATCAAAATCCTGTCATCACTTTCCTCTCTCTAGTACCTTTTGTCACTGTTTCCCTAAACATGGTAGATATTATTTGCAACAGAGATCAATCAACAAGAATTTATTGAGCCCCTAAAACATATCTCAGATAACGCTAAATTCCTAGTAGAATCAATCATTTGATATGATAATGATTCCTCGCCATTTACAAATGCCCTTGTACTTGAAATTGTGTCCTCTTGGTTTATATGTGGAAGCTGAAACTTAAGAATAAAGAAAAGTCATCAGGGTCATAGCTTAGAAACAAATCCAAGTTTCTGCCCAACAACCATCACTCACAAACCCCTGTCCCAGCACACACACACACCCGTCCTGGTGATAGCACAAAACCTTCAATAGAAACACAAATTCATTCTACAAATGTCCTATTTCCTGACTCTCCACTTTTTTTCTGTGCAGAATTGGTAATGGAGCTAATAAAGGTTCAAGATTGCTCTTTCTGGGGGCCAAATTTTTCTTTTCTCCGTGTCATACTTTCTATTCAGAAAATAATTTTCTTTGCATTGTTTTCACAAAAGCTTTCCAACACCCCCAAATAATGCGGAGAAATTGGCTTTTATTTTGAACAGGCTTTTTCAATGCACACTGTATCTCTCAGCATATCTATTATATTAATCCAAGCCTTAATGATACAATGGGTAAAAACAGTGTACGGATGTGTATAAATGAAAAATTTAATAGATTTCCCTCTTAATGTAATAGAATTGGCATGAGGCATTGGGAACAGGAGTGAAAGTAGTCACTCAAGCATTGTGTTTACATGATATTTAAATACAAGTGGCTGGGTGTAAGTACTGCTAAGTACACCTGAAAGGGATGGTGCCTCCTAATCATTGTTTCAGCAATTGACAGTTGTTTACACAACAGCAGCACATTCGCTGCTGATTTGAATAATAAACATGCTTAAATACCAGCTGGATAATAGAAGGATAATTGAAACATAGTTTAAAGCTCTGATTTACAGGCATTGTAGCAACACTTTTATTTGCTGTACAATGCCACACTTCTGTGCAGTCTCTGGAAAAAAAATCTAAGGCATTGTTCCCAACATTGGGGTCTATTAAACTTGATTAATACACTCGGCATATGTATCCATAGCTCAAGCCATGGCTGGGCATACTTGAGACAGCTATTGTACAAAGTATTGGATCAAAACACTTGAGGCGGTAATGGAACCATTCAGGAGGCCGACAGTGCAGTGTGTCCAACAGGGTCCTGAGCGGTGGACGGCACTGCAGGTACCTGACGGGGACCTAGACCACAGACGCCTGATGGAGAATCAGCGCACACAATCCAGGTCTGAGGCTTCCCGTGAAAAGTGAGAGGGTCGGCCCGGATCCTCTCTAACTGTGAAATTGTATGAAGTATGATTCGAAACTCCGTCAGATTGTGCCCAGTTCCTTCTCATGTGCTCTCTCCCTGCTTCCCAAACCCCTTGCTGGCACTTTAGTCCAGCCCAGTTATACCCCTTAACTGGTGTATCCTCCTTGTTTCCATCAGCCCTACCCGTGTTGCCAGCACAGTTGCCCCTTTTCAGGTTGGGGGCATCAGAGTGAAGCAGGCTGCACACTCAGGCTGGCTCTCAGGGGTTGGCAGAACCTCACAGGTGTTAGTTACCGCTCAAGTGTTCAAATTCGAAGATCCTAAAACACGACTGACCCTGTTCACTGGGAATATTTCATACTTGGGGAAGTTACTCATGTGACCAAATTAGCAGCAGCATAATTTGCCAACCAGAATGCTGATATGTTCGTTGATTTATCAATTTATTAGGGGAGATATATCTCACAGAATCACTTACATTGGTCATTCGGAGCACTTTCTCCTGGAATGATTGCCTCAGAGGAGCAAATTACGTGTCAGAAAGTTGCTTAATGAACATAAAGTAAGAGCAAAAGGAACAGGATGAATTGCCACTTTCCACTCCAAGGAAAATGCTGCCTAAAGTAACGGCACGCAGGCACCAAGCCAGGCATCTATTATCTCTAGTTCTTTCAAAATTCTCCAGCAATTATTATTCCCTTTTTAAATATAAGGGACTGATCTAAGGACACATAGTTATTGAGTTATAGCATCAAACCCACATTACTTGCTAACTAATTACTAATCATCATATTGATGGCCAAAAATAATTATCAGACATTGATACATTGATATTTAGCGCTCTCTTTCTCTCTCTCTCTTTTTTTCTGCAATCCCCCCCCCTTAAAAAAAAAAAAAAAACCTGTCCTGGATAGGCTGGGTTGAGTAAAAATAGACAGGTGTTTATTTTCTCTCTTCTCAGTGTATCACGGCAGCAGTCACAGGGGTCATCTTCACCCCCTGTTAGACCCAGGGGGTGCCCCATAGATGTAGGGTGAATGACTGAAAGGTAAACGAGCCTTAAATGATTATTAATGCCAGAGACGTCTGGCTGAGAATATGCACTGGTGTGTGGTGAGCAAGTCTGGGCAATCATTGCATCTTCAATCCATTAAGGAATGGTTTTGCTTCTGCAATTAGCTAATCTTATGATATGAATGCCTCACTAAAATTTAGTTTCCATCACAACCACATCTGACATTCTGATGACACATCACCAGCACCCCTCCAAGTATGTACCTGATCCATGTTTTTCATCTTGTTACTTCCCTATTCAAAACCAGCTGCAAAACTAGGAGATCCATTTTCAGAAGGAAAGGCAGGAGGGTCTAGAGTCTTTATTGCAGTGCAAGATGGCCCTCATCAATCACAGTAACATCCTGTCCTCAGAGCCACTTCTAAGAGACTTTGCCCCAGTAGCCATCACTGTTGAAGTAGCAATTCTCTACTACTCACTCAGTGGCTCCAGCTGAACAGAGGTGTGGGTACCTAAGCCCAGGGCAGCAGACACAGATGCCAGACAATTATCTACAGCAGAGGCCTGAAGGCCTGACCAGAGAGAGGAACTGAAGCAATCTCACTCTCTTTATTCCTCTCTTTTGAAACAGAAAAATCAGGCAATTGATACTGAAGCCAGAGGCCAAAAATGTGCATAACAAGAGAGACGGTGAGATAGACTCAAGACCATGAAGGATCAAAGGAAGTCACAGCTATAGAGAAGTAGGAAATGTGAAGTAGGGAAACCAAATAGAAGGGTGAAGTGGCCAAGGGCAAGAACCCTGGCAGTAGACTGCCCAGGCTTGAGTGCCAGGGCATCCTTTTCGGGTAGTGTTACTCTGGGCTGGTTCCTCCACCCCTCCAACAGCCCTGGCCCGTGGCAAGCACTGCGCATGTGCTGACACGTGAGGCATCATCCCTGGGCATTCATACCAAGCCAGCCAGTGGCCTCAGTCCGCCATGTGCACTATCTCCATTCTCACCAGAGCCTTGTGAAGCATTGTTACTTCCTCATTTTGCACATCAGGAAACTGAGGCACAGAGAGGTTAAGTACTTTGCCTGAAGTCATTTTGCTGGCAAGTGGTAGGGCTGAGATTAGAATCCAGATCATCTGGTTCTAAAACAATACGGGTACCACCAGGGAGAGACCCATGGACCTGTGATAGGGAAACAGCACGGTCAGGAGGTGCTCTGGCCAGAGAGTCTGTCCTAACACACAGTGTCTTCAGACTCATCCACCTCCCTTTGCCAAAGGTACCCTGGATGGGTCTCTTTCTCTTGGACAGAAAGAGCCTGATGAACACTGGAAGTGCTCCTGAGGGGGGTGGGGATGAGGTGCACTCCGAGAACATAGACAGGGCCTCAGAGGACATGTGGGTGGGAAGAAGCTGATGGGGCACAGAGGCAAGTTGAAGGGAGCAGGAAGGCCCCCCAGCTGGTCAGGTGAACGCGGAATGCTGGGTTTTCACTGATGGGACCAGTGACCCAGACCTGTAGCTTCATAGAGGGTGGCTCACTAGAGAGATGGCGACCTGGGCCCTAACTCTGTTTCATGGGATTAGGGATGAGGCAAAGACCTCAAAGCAGATGGATGTTGTACAACATGCCAGACAGCACACAAAAAAGAGATTTGATGTCACATTTGGCTTTACTGTTAAGTGTGGTGTGTTCACTATACTTAACTTGCTTAGATTAAGGAATTATAAACACAGCTGTTCTAGAATGGGAAACAGAGCCCAACAAAGGAAAGGGGCTTGTTTTATTTTCTCCTCCTCTCTGTATTCTTGATAAATAGATTATATAAACTATATGAAATGATAGCGAATGATAAAATACTATAAATCCCCAGCGACGAAGAAAAGCCGGAAGGTGAATTTCCCCCTTTTCTGGAAGACAGAAATTACATTTTGGATCAATGACTAATGAGGCAGGCCTGGGCAAGGTAAAATTTAGAAGATAACAGAGAGGAAGCAGCTGGGCTGATGCCTGGAATGGACTGGGGAAAAAACAGGAGACATGATAAAAGGCATTAATTGAAGTTCTATTTACCAACTAATCAACTCCCACTTACCCCTTACCAACTCAGTGTTTTTATCCTAGGTTTAAAAAGTCATCAGACCTTATTGCTAAAACAACTGAACGGACTGAGAATTTGAAGAGCTGGTAAGGAGCATTTTGGTATTTAGGGAACCCTACCATTGAAGTAACTCTCCAGACAACCTACTTAAAAGGAAGCCTGGCAGACCACATGCCCTACCCAAATACTCAATCAGCATTTATTTCCACTGCCTCATCCTACAAATACATGGACAACCAAGACTACAGCATACTTGAAGAAAGACAGCAATATGAAATCAAAAGTTCAAGAGTTCAAGACAACCAAAAAAGGTACCTATGGAGAAAATAAGTAATTGTGGAATGAATAAAGAACCAAAACAAAACAAAACAAAAAGCAAATTAATATGGTCAAAATATTTCTGATATCTATAAAACAAGAATGAGATACTATTTAAAAAGACAAGAATTTTAGTATCTAATTAATAGGAGTCTCAGAGAGAATTGAAAGACAAAATAATAGAATAAATATTCTTGCACCAAAGAACATAACTTTTTGGTAATGAGTTCATTGTGAATGACACATGAATGAAAACAAATTCAAATCTCTAAGAATTATTAGTATGTTCTAGAAGCTTACTGAGAAAGGCAGGGTGGGGGGACTAAGTTGCCTGCAAAGAAAAGAAAATGGGCATCAAATTCTGAATGATAGAAAATACTGAAGATAATACTTTTAAAAATTCTTAGAGAAATTGGATTTAACACCCAGTTAAACCAAGTGTGACATTTTTATACATGCACAAATATGGAAGAAAGTTTATATCTGTGTTAGGTAATTATTAGAGGATGTGCTCCAACAAAACAAAAGAGTAGCACAAGAAAGGGAAAGGACTAAAATTTAGAGAATGTTGGGTCTGGGGGAGTCTGGGGGTCAGGTTCTAGGAGTAAAACCCAGAATAACAGCTATGTCACAGACAGCACTGAATCTCGATGGAAGAGGTGGACACAGAACACCAAATGGAGGAATTATAATAAAATAAAAAGAGAGAGAGAGATGCCATAAATTTGATATCATGCTTAAGAATTTAGAAAAATTTTAAGGATATACCCAAAGCAGACAATGCAAAAAAATGCAATTATAAACTCAAAGAAAAAGAAAAATCTATGAAAGAAAATATAATCATAGTTAATTACTTGGCTATGATAAAATTGTTTCTGTTATGTGCAGTGAATCTTTTTTTTTTTTTTTTTTTTTATTACAGATAAAAATATGCACCATAGATGTGGCCCAACCCATCACCCTCCCTCCACCCAACCAAACCTCCCCCCTCCCTTCCCCTTCCTTGGTCCTTTCCTCATAGTCTTGTGGTATAGTTGGGTTCCCTTTATATTTTTCTATGTTTGTTCAAAAACATTTAAAAAATTAGCAGACCGAACTGGCTTTTTTTTTACATAATATTATTTTACAAACTTTCTAGATATAAGTGTAGTTCTAACTCATTCTGTTTAGTAAGTTCATAAGAGTCCACATAAAATATGATATACTCATGCGTTTCCCTTTTGATAAACAGATTGTTTCCAGATTTTTGTCATTATAAACAATACCATATAAATATTCTTGCACTACTTGTACATACCAGGGTTGTCCAGAAAGTATCCAGCCATGTACTACGAAAAATAGTATTACGATGGCTGGATACATTAATTTCTACAAAGCAGATTCAAGTAATGGGGTAATTAGAATAAAAAAAAATACACATTTGTAATTTTAACAGACACTTTAAGATTATTCTCCCAGAAGGTTTTAGCAGCTGACACACCATTATAAAGAACGACAGATTTTGTATATCCTCACTAGCCCTGGGTGGTATCAATTTGTATTTATTTGTTTATCTTGTCAGTCTCTTGCAGCATCTGATTAATTCTGATAAATTAAATTATCTGATTTAATTTTGTCAAGAAGATTTTAGATACAGACACAGAATAAGGATGTCTTTCGTCTTAGGTGTGGTAAGTAACTGTTGGTAGATGGGAGCATCTTTTTTAGAACAATGATGGGAGAAAGGGCAGGCAGGGGGTGAAGTATACTACATGTGTCAATCTTAGTGACAGCAGTGACTGCTGCAGGCACCTCCTTTGGGGCCCCTGAGGAACAGGAGTGCCAGGTCCGCTGCTTTGTACCACATGATCACTTCTGCCCACCCAGTGTCTGTGGATGAAACCAGGAAAGGAACCTGACCCCCGGACAACAGACCCGCAGATTATCAACTGTCTCTATCATAGTTTGGTATGAAAAGACTGGCAAGGCGACCCAGATTTTCACTTTCAGGAATTCACATTGAGGAAACATGAAAAGGATCACCGGGATCACTGTGGCAAATGGAACCACCCGGCCAAGTGGCAGAGTTAAGGAGGGATCACAGCAAGTCAACATTACAAAGGAGCTGAGGCAGTAAAGAAGATATTGAGCAGCTATAGAGGAAAAAGTTATGAAGTAAGCAAAGATATAGAGGATACAAAGGGGAAAATAAGCCACTTGCTAGAAGAGGAAAATAGGGCATATGCAAAAAGCAGAGCCCCCGGAAGTGGTAGGCCATGGTTGCCTGGTCGTGAGAAAAGACAGCGGCACCTCCTCGATCAGCCCTAATTCCTAATACTTTCTGTTCCCTGTTTCAGTTCCAATTTCACTCCATACTTTTTTATTATAGTAATGATATTGGCTGTTTTTTTTTTCTTATTACAAAAATAATACAAATTGTAGAATATTTTAAAAATGAAAATAAGTAGAACAGATGAACACAAATTATCTATCCATAATTCTATCATCCAAAGAGAACCGCTAAATAGTCTTCTTTTCTTCCATTAATTTTTAATGGAATTTTATGGTTCATATTATTTTCTAAAACAATGTTTCAGAATATTTAGCAACCTAAAAATGTTAATAATATCGACAATCTATTATGTATTTCCATTAACCCTGGAAAATGAATTTTTAGTGACTATTTGATTATCTGAGCAATAGATGAATTTTAATTTATGTAACCAGTTCTCTCATGTTGGACTTTGTTTAATTGTCACTATACAGGTGAATAAACATACTTATACTGATGTTTTTCTATAATCTTTATAAATTTAATATATAAGAAGTGGTATCTTGCTTTAATTTCTATCTAGTGGATTACTGGAGAGGCTAAACATTTAATATGTCCATTGGCCATTTTATATCTTCTTTCATAAATGTCCTATTTATATTATGTTGTACTGGGTTTATTATCAATGGTTTCTAGAAGCTCTTTGTTTATTAAGGACACTAACCTTCACCTTACATGATGCAAATATTTTCCCCAAATTATGTGTCTTTCAATTTTGTTTATTGTGGATTATATATCCAAAAGCCATTTCCCAGCCTCCCTCTAAGATAAGGGCTGGAAAGCATATTTTCCTAGACTCCTTTGAGACTAGGAGTGGCCATGTGACCCAGCCAATAAGATACTAATGGAAGTTACTGGATGAGAATCTGGGGGTTCTTTTTTTTTTTTTTTTCCATACAGGATCTTGCTCTGTTGCCTGGACTAGAATACAGTAGCATCATCAGAGCTCACTGCAGCTTTCAACTCGTGGACTTAAGTGATCCCCTTACCTCTATTTCCTAAATACCTGGGACTATAGGCACCCACTACCATGCTCAGCTAACTTCTTAAATTTTGTAGAAATAAGGTCTCACTATTGCCAGGCTGGACTAGAACTTCTGGGCTTAAGCAATACTACCACTTTGACCTCCCAAAATGCTAGGATTACAAGCGTGAGCCATCACGCTAGATTGGGATTTTTTTTTTTTTTTTTTTTTTCAGTAATGAATAGACTCATCTGACACGTCTCTTAGGGACTTTACCTATTTGCCTCTTTCTGCCTGAAAATGAATACGATCTATAATAATCGTGCAACCAAGAGATAACTTCTAGGAGAACAAACGAAAGGATGGAGACTGCCCAGATTTCCTAAGCCATACTATTACCTGGACTGCCAAGTGCTGGTTGCTTGAGATAAATAAATCGTTATCTGTTTGAGAGAGCGTTACATCAAGTTTTCTGCTATTATCTGCCATGGATATTACTAATTAATGAAATTATGGAAGTTTTTTACACATAATTTTAATATAATTAAAATCTAACCATTTTTTTTCAAAAATAAAATCATTATTTTATTTAGAATACAACATGTTTCAATTTTGCTTTACATCTTAGAGGATGTTTTGTTGTTTATTTTTTAATTTTTTTTTATTGTTAAATCGCCTGTACCCATTCTAAGATGCCCCACCCATTACCCTCCCTCCACCAAAACCTCCCCCCTCCCTTCCCCTTCCTTGGCCCTTTCCTCATAGTCTTGTGCCATAGTTGGGTTATAGCCTTCATGTGAAAGGTATAATTTAGCTTCATAGTAGGGCTGAGTACACTGGGTACTTTTTCTTCCATTCCTGAGATACTTTGTTAAGAAGAATATGTTCCAGCTCCATCCATGTAAACATGAAAGAGGTAAAGTCTCCATCTTTCTTTAAGGCTGTATAATATTCCATGGTATAAATGTACCACAATTTGCTA
>CAUYPK010158393.1:0-24502 GCA_963574355.1 Loris lydekkerianus | reverse complement strand
ATGGATGGAGCTGGAACATATTCTTCTTAGCAAAGTATCTCAGGAATGGAAGAAAAAGTATCCAATGTACTCAGCCCTACTATGAAGCTAAATTATAGCTTTCAAATGAAGGCTATAACCCAACTATAGCACAAGACTATGAGGAAAGGGCCAAGGAAGGGGGAGGAGGGGGGAGGTTAGTGTGGAAGGAGGGTAATGGGTGGGGCCACACCTACAGTGCATCTTAGAATGGGTACAGGCGAAACTTACTAAAGGCAGAAGACAAATGTCTATACACAATAACTAAGAAAATGCCATGAAGGCTACGTTGAACAGTTTGATGAGAATATTTCAGACTGTATATGAAACGAGCACATTGTACTTCTTGATTGTACTAATGTACACAGCTATGATTTAACAATAAAAAATATTAATTAAAAAAAAGAATTAGTTAAGGAACATTCCTAATGTAAAATCAGTATATAAAATTCTAACATACTAGTCAACATTTTACTAAGTCCGTTATTCGCAAAGGGTTTTGCAAACAACATTCTACTAACAATATTAAATGAGCATTTATTGTAGATCAGACACTATGCCAAGCAAGGGCTGTACCAGAATGCATAAAACAATCCCTACCCTTAAAGTGCTTACAGTGTTGTAGGGAAAGATAACTGCATCACAAATGCAGATGGTAGGATGGAAGCATTAAGTTACATGTGAATACATACACTACAGAAGTTATTGACTTAATGACTAAGAAGAGAGGGTGAAGTCAGGGAAGCCTGTTCTGAACTGACCCGTGATCTGTAGTGGATTTCATGTGGGAGGTGAGGAATCCTGAGAGAAGAACATGTGTAAATGCCCCTGTAAAAGTGCAAACAAGAAACAACAGGACATAAGATGTGAAAGGAAGGCAGGGGTTAGGTCATGAAAGGCCCCACATGATATGCAAGAGAATTTTCACTTTGTTCTGTCAAAGAACAAGCTGAAAAACAGAAATTCTTAGGCTGAGGTCCATATACGACAACTTCAGGAATCTTGTGAACAGTCTGAAATTACATGCAAAAAAAAAAAATTTATGTCCATTTTCCTAGAGAGAAGATCCACAATTTTCAACAGATTCTCAAAGAACCTCAAGACTGACACAACCCCTTCTGCTTAGGATGCACTCAAGAATACTTGATGGGTTAGCCACACAGGTAGTAAAAGTCACCTGTGATTCTGTATGGTGAAAGAAGTCAAGATGGAGACAACAACCAGGTGTCAAGTGCTCACATGTTCATGAATTTAAGGAAATTAAAGTTAGTAGACGGTGGTAATGAAAAGGAAGGATGGCTGCTATAGTGCAAAAAGAAGGGCTGGGAGTGGTATCGTGATCTATTCAGAGCCTCTAAAGGAGATAATTTTATTAATCCAAATACAGGTATAAATGCATTTTTCACTTTTCCTTTGTTTATAATACTCTTTCAAGATGTATAATTCAAGAGGTATAATTCTCAAATCCATTCATTCTGTTAACAAACACCTACTAAGCACAAACTATATACTAGGCATTCTGCTAGGTACTTGGTTATTACATTGAACAATGTAGACAAAAATCTCTGCCCTGAAAACTTACATTTGTGGCATGGGAGTTGGAGAGGACGTGGACATTAACAACAAATATAATAAGCTGACAAATCTCACCTATCTTAGAAGTAACAAAAGCTATGGAAACGAATACTAGAATAGTAAGCAGGATGAAAGTGCAGAGGAAGATTCAATTTTAATAGAATAGTTAGGGCAATCCTCACTGACAAGTTGACATTTGAGCTAAGATGTAAAGTAGCTATATACAATGTATAATTTGAGGCACATATATGGCTGTGAGCAGATTCATTCTCAATTTTTCTATTTTAGTAATAGATCTGAAAGGCTCCCTGGAAGTTCTCTTTGGAAGTTTGATATTACAGACGGGAAGGGAAGTCTCCCATTTCAAATATAATCATTGTACTCTATACATAGTAAAAACCAAAAACATTTCTTGACTGATTTGTTACTTCTTGAGGTTAAAGCAGGAAGAAGATAAATTCATTCAAAGGAAGAAAGTAGGCTTGTTCAGGATCTCAGTTTAAAGATGGAGGTTTGTTACTGTGACCTCTGCCACACATTTAGATAAATCTGTTACATGACCCAATATATGCTGTCCAAGGATAAGTGACCAAAACTCACCTATCTAGTGCCTGTCGAGCCAACTGTTTCAGTTTGTTTTGCAGGGCTTTATCAGCAGTTTCATAAGACTTAAGAGAAAGAAAAAGACAAGTATTCTAAAGCATAATTTTTTAAAAAATTTGTTTGATACAGATTTCTAAGTAAAAAAATTATAATGCGCCTTATACTTCTTGAAATTATGAGAGAATACACAAAGACATTTTAATTTCATCCTTAAAGGTATCATTTAAAACAGTGTTGAAAATATGTCACTGAGGTTATGTTAAAACCACTTAATGTAGAGAAGTGGTAACTGGACGACAACTGTTCAACCACAGGGTCACTGAAGGCTGAGTGGCAGGAACCTCAGAATATCAGCATTTACTTGGGGTCTCAGGTAACTATAGAAATTAAACTGGGATATTTCTAGGGCTGGGCGTGGTGGCTCACGCCTGTAATCCTAGTACTCTGGGAAGCCAGGTGGGTGAATTGCCTGAGTTCACAGTTAGTGACCAGGCAGAGCAAGAGCGAGACCTCGTCTCTAAAAAAGAGCCAGGCATTGTGGCAGGTGCCTGTAGTCCCAGCTACTTGGGAGGCTGAGGCAAGAGAATGGCTTCAGTCGAAGACTTTCAGGTTGCTATGAGCTGAGATGCCACGGCACTCTACTGAGGGCCACAAAGTGAGACTCTGTCTCAAACAGAACAAAAACACCTAGGATGTTTCTTTAAATAAGAGACCCTGTACCCAAAAGCCAGCCCTCTGAAAGCACTGGGAATACTGGTCTGTATTACTTCACCTCATCCTCCTGTCAGATTCACGGCTCTCTCATGCATGAAATGTCACTTGAAGCTACCATCCTAATCGAGGATCCTCAGAGAGAAGTAAAAATCACTCACATGTAGACTTTACAGGGCAAATTAGTAAAGCTCTCTTTAACTACTAAGACCTTACTTTTTAGTAAGGCCCTCTCATATACTTTTTAGTGTTTGAGATAGGAAAAAAAAAAAAAAAAAAAAAGGAAGTTTATTTTAAAATAATAGATCTGTGATGGTGCACTCTTTCTGTACTAAGTTAATTTTATTAGGGTATAAAAAGTTTAAAAAATAGGTCTTGTGGCTCAAGCGGCTAAGGTGTCAGCCATATACACCCTGAGCTGGCAGGTTCGAATCCACCCCAGGCCTGCTAAACAACAATGATGGCTGCAATCAAAAAATAGCTGGGCGTTGTGGCGGGCGCCCGTAGTCCCAGCTAATTGGGAGGCAGAGGCAAGAGAATCCCTTGAGGCCAGGAGTTGGAGGTTGTTGTGTCTACCCAGGGTGACAGTTTGAGGCTCTGTCTCAAAAAAAAAAAAAAAGGTCTTGTAATTAAAAAAATAATTGCTTCATGACTCAATGCTATCAAATAAACCCTTTTTTTCTGAGACAAGATCTTGTTTTGTCACCCAGGCTGCTAGAATGCAAGGGCCAATGACAACTTATTGCAATCTTGAACTCCTGGGTTCAAGGGATCCTCTGGCCTCAGCCTCCAAAGTATCTGGAACTACACATACACCACCACAAACAGCTAATTTTTAAAATTTGTTGTAAAGATAGGGCCCCCCTCTGTTGCCCAGACTGGTTTCAAACTCTTGGTTTCAAATGATCCTCCTGCCTTGGTTTCCCAACATGCTGGGATTACAGATGTGAGCCATCCCATCTGGTCTCAATGCTGTCAACATTTTAACAAGATATAAAAACCCATTATTAACCTTCTACTTCACAATTTTCTACTGAGGAATAACTTAGTTACATTTGTAAGGATAGAGTAACTTTTAAAGAAGTTATTAAACAAAATTCACTAGTTTAAGAGAAGACATTTCTTAGGATAATTCCACCAAATTCAAAAATATAGTTATACATACGGTTTTCAGACAGAGATCTACAGCTTCTGTATACAATTCGATAGCATCTTCAACATTCTCTTTTTCATCTTCATCAAAAGCTTGTGTAACAAGGAAATGGGCACGTTCTAAGTCCAACTGATGTTTTGATTTCAAAGGATCAGCACTCTTTGACTGAACTAGGATAAGAAAAAAAGCCGATGTTGAAGGAATACTACCTAAACATAGCCAGGGTACAATTAAATACATTTAAGACATTATAATTTTTCATATAAAAAGGTTGGCAAGGTTAAGAAAAGAAAAAGAAAAGTGTCCTTAAAAAGGACTTATTTCTCCCCTTCTCTTTTTAGTCTGAAGGCCTACAAAAAGGCCTCCATTTGTTTAATCACACACTAGACACAAGAGATAAGGAACATTAAAAATGTATTAAAAACATTTTCTTTGAAATATTTCCCTCCCTACCAGCACTCTCTTTACTTAAACTCCATTATATTTTAATAGAATCATTTTTTTTTCAGTACAGATAATAATTGTGTAATATACTAGGCCTTAATGGTACAGTTCTAGATTTTCCTATTCACCTAGGCCCATAGTAAGTTACCATATATTTTTACTGCTCTTTGAAGTATTTCTACTTGTATCTAACATAAAAATACATATATCTATAAAGAATGTACACCTAGAATATACAAAGATCTCTTATAACTTGACAATAAAAAGACAATCCAATTAAAAAGTGGGCAAAGGATCTAAATTGACATTCTTCCAAAGAAGATACTGAAAAGGTTAACTGGCATCTGAGAAGATGTTCATCATTAGCTACCAAGAAAATGCAAATCATGGCTCACCGCTGGCAGCACAGTGTTTATGGCACCAGCCACATATACTGAGGCTGGAGGGTTCGAACCTGGCCCAGGTCAGCTAAGCAACAATGACAACTGCAACAGAAAAATAGCCAGACATTGTGGCCGGCACCTGTAGTTCCAGCTACTTGGGAGGCTGAGGCAAGAGAATCACTTGAGCCCAAGAGTTTGAGGTTGCTGTGAGCTGTGACACTACAGCACTCTACCAAGGGTGACATAGTGAGACTCTGTCTCAAAAACAAACAAAAAAACCCCAATGCAAATCAAAACCCTTTTTACCCACTAAGATGGCTAAATTAAGATAATAACAAGTGTTGGGGAGGAAGTAAAGGAACTGGAACACTGATACACTGATAGAATTGGAAAATGGTGTTTGAAAGATTGGAAGACAGTCTAGCAGGTCCTCAAAAAGCTACCCTAATTCCACTCCTAGATGGAAATGCAAGGAAACCATAAACCCATGTTTATGAAAAACCTGTACATAAATGTTTGTATTATTCATAATTGAAACAATCCAAATATTCATCAACTGAAGGGTGGCTAAACAAAATTTGGTGTATCAATTTGATAAAATACTATTAAGTCATAAAGAGGTATGAAGTATCTTCATATGGATACTTCATAAGTATGTATGTACTTCATATCTATAAGTATGGATAAGTCTTACAAACATTAAGCTCAGGGAAAAAGGCCAGAGAGCAGAAGGCCACATATTGGATGATGCCATTTTTATGAAATATTCAGAATAGGGAAATCCACAGAAACAGAAGGCAGTTTAGTAGCAGCTAGGAGGTCAGAGGAGTGGATAAAAGTATTGTCTTAAAATAAGGCAAGGATGATGGCTGTTTAACTCTGGGAATACACTAACAACCAACGAACTGTATACTTAAAAGGGTGAATTTTATGGTGGGTGGATTTTATAGTAAGTAAATTATAATTCACTAAACCTATTACTTAAGAAAAGCTTTATGTTTTGTTAGTTCCTTAAAAGTATGTGCTAATTTTTTTTAAACTTTAATCATCATTAACACCTCTCTGAAATACACCACAATTCCATTCATAAAATAAAAACACCAAAGCTCGAAAATATTAAAATATCTAGCCCTGCATTTCTCGGGCTTGGCATTACTGAGATTTTGGGGTGTATAATTCTTTGTTGTGAGACACTGCCTTGTGTATTATAGACTTTTAAACCATATCCCTGGTCTCGACTCAACTAGATGTCAGTAGCATATTTCCCTCTATCCAGCAGTATAAAAATCAGAAATTCTCCAAAATTGTCAAATGTCTCCTAGAGTGCAAAATCACTCCTCCCTGAGAACTACTGATCTAGTCTAAGGTTTCATAGCTACAAATAGAAGGGTAGGTTTTCAACATAAATCTTTTAATTCCTAATTTTGAGCTCTTTATACTCTCCTGGTTAATTTCAAACTGTGTTACCTTTCCCCATCCCCAAATTAACTTATCTCTCAAGTTTCTTGGCAGCCAGTATACTGTCTTGCTTAAAAATTGGGGTTCTAGGATGAGCATGGTGGCTCATGCCTGTAATCCTAGCATTTTAGGGGGACAAGGTGGGAGGATCACTTGAAGCCAGGAGTTCAAAACCAGCCTGGGCAAACGTGAGACCTCTGTTATCTCTACAAAAAATAAAATAAAATTGGCCAGGTGTGATGATGAGTGCCTGCAATCCCAGCTACTTGGAAGGCTGAGGGAGGAGGATCCCTTGAGCCCAGAAATTCGAGGTTGCAATGAACTGTAACACCACTACACTCTAGCCTAGGCAATAGAGTGAGACATGTCTCAGGGAAAAAAATGTAATTGGGAGTTCTAAACAGGATTTTATTTGAAAAAGGACCCCTCTGGTTAAAATAATCAGAAATAAATCATTTAATTGCCTGCAGATTATAATGTTATAATGTTTATTAAATAAAATGGGTCAAAATTAAGGTATATTATCCTTTAAAAGTCCTTTTTGAACTTTATTTATATTGGCAAGTCCTTATTCTTTGAGAGATCAGGGTTGTCTGATTCTGAGCCAAAATATCACATTTATAACTACAATAGAACCTCCATAGTTGACCACCTCCTTTAGTTGACCTAATTTTCATAGACTGGACCCACACCACATGTACATGTCAATACGGAGGCCTAGTTCCTTATGTTGACCACCTCTGTATGTTGACCAGTATGTTATGGTCCCCTGGGTAGAAAACTTGCAGAAGTTCTATGGTACTAGTGTTTTGAATCCAAAAAATCAAGTGCAAATTTTTGGCTTAGCTGTATGTAATCAAGTAGGAAGAATTTTTAAAAAACTCTTTAGGAAAAAAATAGGTGATTCATTTTTCCATACCAATTGTTGTAAGAACTTCAAGGATATAAAGAGTACTTTAAGTGGAATAAATATAATAACTGCAGGCATAACCATAACTCAATCCATGTGACTGAGTGTGTACATATAGAAGGGAAAGATAGACATAAGCCTTTGGCTACCAGAATTTCTACTCCTGGAATAGTATCATATAATCTCTCCCTTTTAGAGCACTCTACTTTAAAATTTAAGTCTAGCATTCCTCAGAAAGGGAGTTTTATGCCATTGCCATGTTTACACATTTCTCTCTACACACCTGATTAAAGGCTTCCTGTGGCATGGACTGTCACTCATCTATCACCTAGTACTTACCATACAGCCCAAACATGCACTCAATAAATGGTTGTTGAAACGAAGGAAAATATCTATGGAAAAAACAGGAGATCATGGAGCTAAGCATGAAAGATTACTTTCCATACTTCAAAGATAATTTGTTTTTGAAAATATTATTTATGAAACTAAGTTCCTAGTTATTGGGCAAATTTAATAACTTCATTTACTTGGCTGGAATTCTGAATACATGAATCAATACAACTTTGTGTCAAGTGGGTCTCAATGACATAGGTAGTCCACTTTTCAATACATGCTATTTCTGGGAACTGTCTTAAAGAAAACTACCTTATTTTAAGGAGACTGTCATAACAAGGAATCTAATGATGCAAATGTACCTTTTCCTAACAATGTGCTTATAATTGTTTGTATCAATTCCAAATGGGCAGTAGAAAGTAGCTGCAGAATGAAGATTGTTCTGCCTGTGGCTTTCTTATACAGCAACAGAAAAAGAGGATTAAAAGAGCTTCTAGAGCAGGGGTCCTCAAACTATGGCCCGCGGGCCACATGAGGCGGTGTGATTGTATTTGTTCCCGTTTTGTTTTATTAGTTCAAAATAAGATATGTGCAGTGTGCATAGGAATTTGATCACAGTTTTGCTTTTTTTAAAAACCATACTCTGGCTTTCCAGCAGTCTGAGGGACAGTGAACTGGTCCCCTATTTAAGAAATTTGAGGACCTCTGCTCTAGGGGAATAAAAATGTATTTCTAAAACAAAATGTCAATGGTGATGATTTTCTACCTAGTGAATAGCAGATCTTGACATAAAACCACTTGCCTCTAACTAATAAAACTGTAATCATTAGGCCTCTGTATACTTCCATCATAGCACTTGCCACACAATTTAGAAAAATAAATACAAGTTGTTGTAGGTCTCTTCTTATATGTCTGTTTTCCAAGGTATGGTTTAAAAAAGAGCTTAGCAAAGGTCTGGAGGTAGAGTATGCTGATAGAGAAGAGACTGTGAACCCATTGCTGAAGTCTTTAAACACTAGAATAGTCAATTTTATTATCAGGAATGGACATGTGACAGATACTAATCATAAGTTTGCCAGTGATAAACTGGCTATAGATTATTCACCATCTCTGCACCTCTGAGGAACTAGGAGATTAGACTGTATTATCTCCATGGTTCATTTTTACAGATCTACAGCTTGCATAACATATTATGATTTTTAAAGAGGTAATTGCCCAAGAAGGAATGAGCAGCACCAGAGTGAAAGATCCAAAGGTGAAAACAAAGAGAGAGAAACATGGGGGAGGGAAGATGTGATGAGAAGGAAAAAGAGAAAGGGATAAATCTAGTAGTCCTTTACTAACCTGCCGAATGTAGAGCTTGAACTCTTTCCAAATACTCATTTATTTTTTCTTGAATATGTTCTAGGCTTGATCCTGCCATCTCAGCATAAATTAAGGCTTGTGCGGCTTCCTAAAAGTAAAAAAAGAATTCAAAAGAATCCAACAAAAGTACTATAATTTGAATTTTCTTTACTGCTTTCTAATTCACTACTGGCTTCCATGAATGACAACATAAGAATGTCTTTAAGATATCAGCATTTTTTCCATAAAGAAATGAGTTTTATAATCCTCTAATACCCATTCTTCAGTTTTCATTGCTCTCAATTTTCACATACTGTTGAAAACTTATGAACTTGAGCATAAGGGACTTATTATAAACATTTCTTCAGAACAGTTGTGGTTTACAGGTTTTCAATTTTCCTTACGTATCAGAATTAAAATTATATACTTTAAAAATGTGAATTAAGCCTTTAAAGCACTAAAACTAATAATAAACAATAATATAAAATTAAGTATCAAGAAAAGATTATAAGAAATTATAAAGATTAAACATCTCACAGTTGAAAGAAAATATTCTTCTCCATAGAAAAGGGATGATAGGGTGGCACCTGTGGCTCAGTGGGTAGGACGCCAGCCCCATATACCAAGGGTGGTGGGTTCGAATCTGGCCCCAGACAAACTGCAACAAAAAAATAGCTGGGCATTGTGGTGGGTGCCTGTAGTTCCAGCTACTTGGGAGGCTGAGGCAAGAGGATCGCCTACGCCCAGCAGCTGGAGGTGGCTGTGAGCTATGACGCCACAGTACTCTACGGAGGGTGATAAAGTGAGACTCTGTCTCAAAAAAAAAAAGAAAAGAAAAGGGATGATACAGTTTAAGGAAGACATGAGGTATAAGAAATAAACTTATGTCGGCTCAGCACTCCATAGCACAATGGTTAGGGTGCTAGCCACATACACTGAGCCTCACAGGTTCAAACCCAGCCCAGGCCTACTAAACAACAACAACAACAAAAGGCCAGGTGCTGTGGTGAAGGCCAGCTGTCCCAGCTACCTGGGAAGCTGAGGCAAGAGAATCACTTAAGCACAAGAGTTGGAGGTTGCTGTGAGTTGTGATGCCACAGCACTCTACCAAGGGCGACATAGTAAGACTGTCTAAAAAAAAAATAAAATAAACTTATGTTAATTAAGAAAACCTAGCTGCTTCTTCCAGTTATCCATAACATAGCATCCATAACATAACATAACATAGCATAACAGCATAACAGCCAGTTATGCTATGGCTAGTTGGAAGAGTTTCCATTCTCCCCGTCACCATTCCTGCAAGGTTATCAATGCTACCACCTAGAAAAGCAGAAAGAGATTTTTCCAAGTAATAGCACTTTCTCTGCAATAACCCATTCATATGTACTTTATGGGGCCTCCAACCTGAAGCCATCTTCTCAGCATCATTTTTTGAATCCAGTTATTTGAACAGATGTTATTTTATTCAACCTAAAAATAAAATTCTGAAACAAAAGTTCAGGTTTTTATTTTATTTTATTTTTTTTTCAGCATTAAAACCTTTATGAGAAACAGTAGTAACATCTGATGTGTCCATAATGGGAAATTCTGCATAAGTCTGGTCTTTTTTTTTTTTTTTTTTTTTATTAAATCATAGCTGTGTACATTAATGTGATCATGGGACACCATACACTAGTTTCAGGTTTTAGATGAAATCCAATCTAAAGCCTGTAGAGGTAAAAAAATATATATATATGCCTTCCTCAGATTCCATAACTCAGATATTTCAGGAGAGAAAAATATAAATTTACATGTAAACATTAAATGATGGTATCTTACATACCATCATTAATTATATTATAGCTATACTTAACTTTAATAAACTAAATGCTATAAATATGTAATATTTGAATATATTATGTAAGTATATAGTATATGCTACTACTTCAATCATCTTACAGGCAATTATTGATTTTCAAATAGTTTTGCTTACAAAAACAAAGTCAATTCTTAAAATTGCTGGTATTAATTTTATTTTAGGCTTTTAATTTATATTTACAAGTAACTAACAATTAAAGAATTATTTAAAGCTCAGTATCACGGCAGAAAACACTACACAGTAAACTGACAAAGTTTATATAAATAATTTCTAGAGGTATAAACCACTTCTTTTTTCAAGGATAAAAATTCTTCCTAAGTGCCACATATGTAAACCTATAGGAAAACAAGAGACATGGCATAATATTTATTTTGTTTTAGAAAAATCTATATTTATATGGCCTTATTTATATGTATTAATATTAATGTCAGTTATGTCATAAAACTAAAACATCCAATTTTTCTTTTAAAGAAACACCTTATGAAATTGTCAAATAAGTCCAAAAGGAGTAAATCTGAAATGCAACAAAAGTCTCCAAAGATGATAAAACAAAGGCAATAAAATATTAATTTCAAGCAAATCATACTTTATTGATAATGCATACTTATGGAAAAAATTACTACTACCATGCAGTATTATCAAAGTCTGACATTCTTTCTAAAAAAGATGACAGTATCATGAGGATACAGTTACCAGTACAACTAGCTAGAGCTGGAGGGATGTGTTTGCACATCCTCAGGGTTGGAGAGCAGAGGAAGGACTATGGAAGCTCATATACCCTTCGATTTAGCAATTCTGTCCCCATCAGTTTATTCAAAAGAAATAAGAAGCAAATGTGCCAAGCCATTATTTAGAAGGATACTAACTATACCATCATTTACGATGCTGAAAAAACAGAAGGAACCTAAGTGCTCAATAATTTGTAAATAAATTATGGTACATCCACATATTGAACTGTTATGCAGCTATTACAGTAGAACCTCTATAAGCTGACCACCCAAGGGACTGTAATAAACTCATCAACACATGGAAGAGGTCAACATGAGGAACCTCCATTGAATACATGTGGTGTATGTCCAGTCTATAAAAATTAGGTCAAGTTAAGGAGGGATCAACTAAGAAGGTTCTGCTGTATTACTAAAAACAGTACAATCCAAGTTTGTTAAAAATACACACACACACATATATATATATACATATACATAGAAAAATTTCAAAGATATATAGATATGCTCTGCATAACAACCTTTCAGTCAAGGACAGATCACAGATGCCAACGGTGGTTCCCTAAGATTATAATAGGGCAAAAAATTCCTATTGCTTAGTGATGTTGTAGCAACTGAGCATGTGACTGCCGAATTGAGCCGGTGAAGGCAGGTGTCTGGTCCAAGCTTCTGGTCCAAATACACATTACTCATGTATTTGTGGTGATGGTGGTGTAAATAAACCTGTGACACTGCCAGCTGAATAAAAGTCTGGCACATACAATTATGTACAATATACGCAGCATAATATTGCACTTGATAAAAAACCATGATGTTACTGGTTTATATATTTACGACACCATACTTTGAATTATTATTTCAGAGTGTATTCCTCTTCTACCTACATATAAAAAAAGTTAACTGTAAAGCAACCTCAGGCAGGTCCTTCAGGAGGTATTCCAGAAGGAATTATTCTCACAGGGGTTGACAGTGCCAAGCACGTTATTGCCCCTGAAGACTGTCCAGTGGGACAAGATATCAAGGTGGAAGACAGTGATACTGATGATTCATTCTGACTCTGCATAGCCTGAGACTAATGTGTATTTTTGGGTTAGTTTTTAACAAAAACGTTTAAAAAGTAAAAAGAAAAAGGAAAGGCCTTACAGAATATGGACAGAAAAAATATTTTTTGTGCAGCTGTACAATGTGTTTAAGCTAAGTGTTAGTACAAAAGTTAAAAAGGTAGGAAGAGTGGGAGGTGCCTGTGACTCAAAGGAATAGGGCGCCAGTCCCACATACCGGAGGTGGGGGGTTCAAACCAGACCTTGGCCAAAAACTGCAAAGAAAAAAAAAAGGTAGGAAGAGTTAAAAGTTTGGAAGAGTTAAAAGTTTAAAAAGTAAAAAGTTACAGTAAACTAATGTTACTGAAGAAAGAAAAAATGTTTTAGTGTAGCCTAAATGTTTATGAAGACTAGGACAGTCCTAATCCCTTACATTCACTCACTACTCATTCACTGACTCACCCAGAACAATTTCCAGGCCTGCAAATTCAGTTCATGGTCCATTTTTATTTTTTTTATATGTATTTTTGCTTTACCTTTTCTATGTTTAGATACACAAACACCATTGTGTCAAAACGGCCTAAAGTATTCAGTACAGCAACATGACGTACAGTTTTGTAGCCCAGAAGCAACAGACTATACCACAGAGTCCAGGCGTGCAACAGGCTGTATCACCCAGGTTTCTTTAAGTACATTACGATGTCACAAAAAGACAAAATCGCCTGACGCATTTCTCAAAAAGTATCCTCCTTCCTAACAAGGAAATGCTTTACACCAAATGCTAGGGTAAGAGATGATTTTTGTTCCATTTCAGTTTTTGTCTTCAAGAACACGTATTTTAATATGTATTACAAACCATTTCCTGCTGGCCATAAATCAGAACCAAGTGACAACACGAACGGCTATTAACCACTGCTCCGTAAGCAGCTCAACAGAGGGCATCTGACAGCCAAGACTACAGCCCGAGAAGCGGTGGCTCCGAAGCCACAACTAAGCCTTCCCACAGCCGTAGGAGCCCTGAGGTGTGTGGGATGTGCCCGGCTCCTGCAGCCCGGTCTCCTCCATGCAGAAGAGGTGGAGGAAAAGGGAGGGAAGGAGGAGAGAAAGAGAAGGAAGAGGAGAGACAGGGAAGGCCACAGCCAGCGGGCGTGGTCAGCTGGACACCTGGACCCTGCCCCTCGGCCTCGGACCGGTGCCCGACTCAGACTCCGGTGGTTCCGGCAGGAAGCGGCTGCTCCAGCCCTACCTTGTAATAAAACACAGCCTCCGAGTAGCGGCCCTCGTGGTCGCGCTGTACCGCTTGGCGGGCGAACTGCACCGCGTCCCGCTCCAGTGCCGTCGCGTCCATGTCGCTGGGGGAGGGAGCGAGGCCCTGACGCAGGACGACTACTCGCGGACTGCGGCGGCCGGGGAGCCGCGGAGAGGACTCGGGAGCGCCGCAGAAGCAGCAGGAAAGTTCACTTTGGCAGTGGAGGAAAGAGAGCTTGCTTTCCCTTTTCCTGTCCGGGACAGCTGCGACGCCGCGCCCCCCTATAGGAGCCGGCCGGGCGGCCCAGCTTTCGCCGCCGCCACGTCCTTCGCTCCGCCCACCGGTCGCATTGCGCAGGCGCAGCCCGGCCCCCGAGAGTTCCTCTGGAGCTGCTCCAGAGAGGGGGCGGCTGAGGCCAGGAGTGCGGAAGCTGGGTGGGCGGAACTGTAGCGGGTTGGGGTGGTGGTGGGGGCGGGGGAAAGTACAAGGGAGCACGTGACCGTCGCGTCGCCGGAGATTGGGCGGGCTTAGGCAGGCGTCTAGTCCAGGCTTCTGACGCCTCTGACTTATGCTTGGAGACGTTGGTGTGGGTGGAGGCTGTTACTGTGGGCGCTTGCCACGACATGAGCATGCGCCTTACAGAGCCTGTTCTATAGTAAGTGTGAAGAGCTAATGAGGAGCATGTTCCAACATCACCAGAAAAGATTTAAAATGAAATTAGAGGCGTAAGGTGAGGATATAACGATCTTAACATTTATCTTACTTAAACTCAATCGTGACCCTAGTATGGGTATGCCCCCTAATGCATACCCAAATATGGTATTGATTTGTCAATACACAAGTTAATACATTTTCACTTGTTACTTCTTAAGTTAACTTAATGTGGTTGTAGTTAAATGCTTAAAGCCATTTATGCCTCGTGTTCCGTTATTGGAAGGACAGTGCATTGATGTGGAAGTTATTTAAATCCTACTGCTCAGGGTCATCTTCCAGGTCTAATTTTTCACATGTCTGCCCCCTTAAGGTACATGCTATCACATGATGCACAGAGTTAGTCACTGATGCAGATACTGGTATGCTGGGTGCTTGTCAAAAAGTGATGTGAAGATTTGGAAATTTTTTGAAGAACCATCCAAAGATAGTTAAATACAACTTTACTACACTATTTCTTATACTAGTAATTTTTTTCTGTTACTTCTCTACTAGTTATGCTATAAAAAGAAAATACTGAAGTTACTATTACTGTATTAATTATGGGTTTGACATTTTGCATGTTCCAGTTTTGGAGCACAAAGCCAGACTTTTACCCTTAGGACTAATACTATCTTCCCGCTCTTTTTTTAGTTGAAACTATTTTACAAGTCTCAAGACGCCTAGAACTGTAAGTTTACATGAAATACTGGACCTGTTATAGACAGATGACAGCATAGAAGCAAGTGCTATAGTGATACAATCTGCTGAAAATGCTACCGCACCTGTTTCTGATGAGGACTCAGGAGATGAGAAGGTGGAACAATAAATAATCTGCCAAGTTCTTTGTTGCAAACACCAGCATATCTTATTCAAGGTGGCTATGAGGTTGAGTCTGACTCAGATGATAACCTCATATATATCTGAAGATGACTCTCTTGACAATGAAGTTCCATCTATATCTGCAGAAAGACAAAGAAAGTGAAAAAAATTGTTTGTGAAAGGAAAGAGATGACCTAACTGCACAGCCCAGAGCAAGTAGAGTTATTGAACTACCAAATGATTTCTTCACCAAAATGAGAACTCCCACAGAAATTCTTGGACTTTTTCTTGATTGTTGAACTCATCACCATGTACTCTAACTTACACACTGCAAGTAAGGATGTAAATCTTGGCTTGACTAATTCCAAATTCAAATGTTTTCTGTAAATTATTTTTCTGAGTGGTAACCTCTCAGTTTCTAGAACATGTATCTTCTGTCACAAATAACAGATGTGCATAGTATACTTGTTAGTGTTGCCATGAGATGTGACCACTTTTAAACTATATTTTCTAATTTGCATGATGCTGACAATGCAAATTTGGATCCAGTGGTCAGGTTTTCCAAGTTGCAACTTCTTATAAGGACACTCAATGACTGATGTATGATATTTGTTCCAAATGAGACATACTTCAGTTTTGATGAATGCATGGTTCTTTATTTTGGTCGTCATGGGTCCAAATAATTTATTAGAGGAAAGCGCATTTGGTTTGGCTATAAGTTTTGGGGTGGGACAACGTGTCTGGGTAATATTAGCTGGATTCAGCTGTATCAAGGTAAAAACCCAAATACTAAACATGAGGAATGCAGTGTCAGTGCATCACTTGTCCTTCAGTTTAGTGAGGAATTTACAGAAGCACACCTGGACGATATTTTGTTTTTGATAACTTTTTCACCATACTGCACCTCTCGATAATGGGTTCAATGGGACATCAGGCAACAGGTACAGTGACAAAGGATAACACTGACAAAGCTCCATTGAAATCAAATGTTGCTCTGAAGAAAAGAAGAACAAGGTACATTCCACTATCGAATTAATGGCAAAGGCAGTATTGTCTGCAAATGGAATGATAACAGCATTTTTATCTGGTGCTCATTTTGATCTCCTATATCTTCTCCATTGTTATTCCCAGAAACTGAAAAAGAAGATTCAAGTTCAGCAGCCAAACATGATCAGAGTGTATAATCATTTCATGGGAGGTGTAGATAGAGCTGATGACAACATTGATAAGTATTGGGCCTCAATCTGTGGAAAGAAATGGTTTTTAAGCCCTGTTTTGTTCTGTTTAAAATTGGTCTTAAAAAATTCTTGGCAACTACATAAAACATATGATGAGAAGCCAGTGGGTTTTCTGGGATTTCATTGACAAGTGGTATGCCATTATCTGGAGACCCATGGTAATCTTCCAGAACCTGACTGAAGAGGAAGACCTTCTCAGAAGCATAACATTGACTCGTGTTATGATGACATGAATCATGAGAGTCAAACAGGTAAAGCGCACACAGTATGATAAATGTCATAAGAACACCACTTTGCAATGTGAAACGTGATGTTACCTTACATGTAAGGTATTCTGTTGAATAGCACACTGAAATGGCAGGTGTCACCACCTCCTGAGATAAGATACATGATTTGTGCCAGGAACAGTTAGACATGGAAAACGCAAAGACAAATATCAGAGAGTGAGACAAGTCAAGAGTAAAATCGAATTAAAGCTTCCAAATATCTGCAGTCTCAGAGAAATTGAGTCTTTCAATATATGGATGCAGTAGATTTCTCTATTCATCCAAGACTTCTTAGTGCACGGGTCTTGTGCATCTTTTGACAAATTCATCTCTAAACATCTCATATTTTTGATGCTTGATTGTAAATGGTTGCTTATTTAATTTTAATTTGCAATGGTTTGTTGCTAGTATCTAGAAATAGAATTGACATTCATACATTGACCATGTATTCACACTTATGACTTACCCAAACAACTCTTGAGAATTTGGTGGTGGAGCCTCATGACAGGCTGTCTCTGTGAAGTGTCCACCAGAATGTGCAGCAGGACCTCCACTTTGGGCCAGCTCTGTGACATTTACTGAAGTAGAATTTGTCCAACGTTAAGTACTCAGAGCTGCTTGGCCCATATGCCATCACCCTGCAGCATGAAGCCCACCCCTAATGATAGCTGAGACAGACCTGGAGAGAGGGACCAGAGAAGACACTGGTCAGCACCCCAGCCCCACTCAGGAAACCCCTTGCTGTTGATTGCTGAATTCTTGGCACTTTCTGACTTTAACTGGCTTAATAGTCAGAACCATGTTTATTTTTAAAACGTGGTTTTGAAATTTAGGCTTGTAAGAGGCTTCTACTGTGCAACAGAGTCCATGGTTTTAAATTACATCTCAAATACAGCAATCCACCAATTCGCTGCATGTCTCCAGCTGTCTGTCTGCAGCAATAATCCACGTGGAGAAAAGGTCCAGACCCCCCTTCCTCTCACCTAATGACTTCTGAGAGGTGGGCTACACGTCCGTCCCATCCACCATCATGCTCCTCCTCCTCTACTCTGTATATAGTTACATAAATAATCTGTTATTATTGTGTTTGTTGCATATAGTTATGTGGATACAATTAAGTCAGGGTATGTATATAGGAGAAGAGATCCCACTATTACTATTCTTTTCAAAGTTGCTAATCAAGTGATGGTTGTGTATTACACTGTTCAACAAATACTAAACCTTCTGCTGGTAAGGCACTGGGGGATTAAACCACAATGGTCCAAACAACTCACATTGTAGTAAGACATATGTGAGCCAACAGTTAAAAGCATCATTTGATACTTGATAAGAGAGCAAAGTCAAGGGCTGGGAGGACCACAGGAGCAGCATATTAAGTCAGCTTTGGGAGTCTAATGTGGTGTCCCATGAGGGTTGCTTGAGTTGGACACCAAAGGCAGAATAAGAGCAACGCAGAGGAAGAAGAGATGAGCGCTGCAGGTTCAACTAGAGGCAGAAGTGTTGAGCCCCATGTGTTGGGAAGTGATGGGAAACGAGACTTCAGAGCAGTGATTCTCATGTTAGCTGCTTCATACTCACTTGAGGGTCTATCATAAGCAGATTGGTGGGCTCCACTGTAGAGTGGTTCAGTAGTTCAGGGTGGGGCCTGGGAATCTGCAATTGTGACAGGTTGTGACAGGCAATGCTGCTGGTACAGAGACCACACTTTGAGAATGACTGCTCTAGATCTAGAAAGGAGGAATGGACAGCTCAAGGCCCATTGACGGCCAAGCCTCTTAACCGTGGCTCCATAGGCTTGAAGTTCAGTGCTCAAGCAGAGTGGATCGTCTCTACTGTGCTGGGTTCATTTCTTTGAAGTTTCCTTCCTTCTTGATCTCTTCCTCTGCGACCCTTCAGAATGTATGGTGCATTGTTATTGTTCACTGGTAGTTGGCAACTCTTAAGGGTGGGTGGGACAATCCATGCTGGATATATGCAAATTTCTAAGACCACAACCCACCTGTGTATTTGTGTGGCACCACAGCTAAATATGGCATTATGGCATAGGTACCTGTTACCTTGTAAGAACTGTGGTCACTAATTTATCCTTTCAAGCACCATTTATTAAATAGGGATTCTTTTCCCATTACATGCTTTTGTTTGGTTTATCAAAGATCAGATGGGGATATGTGGCTGGGTTCATCTCTAAGTTCTCTATTTTGTTCCATAGATGTATACCTCTATTTCTGTGCCAGTACCATGCTGTTTTGATCATTATATACTTGCAGTATAACCTGAAGTCTGGTAACATGTTACCTCCAGATTTGTTTTTATTTCTAAAAGTTGTATTGACTATTCTTTTTTTTTTTTTTTTTTTTCTGGTTCCATATGAAACAAAGTACTATTTTTTCAATTTTTTCAAACTATGATGTTGATGCTTTGGTGGGGATTGTATTAGATATGTAGATTGCTTTGTGTAGTATAGACATAGTAACAATGTTGATTCTTCCCAGCCTTGAGCATGGTATGTTCTTCCATTTGTTAACATTTTTTGCTATTTCTTTTCTCAGGATTTCGTAGTTCTCTTTATAGAGATTTTCCAAGTCCTTTGTTAAATATATTTCTAGATATTTCATCTTCTGTGGAGCTACTAAAGGTATAGAGTCTTTGATTTTATTCTCAGCTTGACTGTTACTGGCATATATGAAGGCTATTGATATATAGGCATTAATTGTTTTCTGAGACACTGCTATATTCCTTGATCACTTCTAAGATTTTTGTAGTTGAGTCCCTGGGGTTTTCCAGGTATAAGGTCACATCATCCACAAAGAATGAGAGTTTGGGCTTCTCAGTCCCCATTTGAATACCCTTGATCTCCATCTCCTGAATGCAATAATGAAGACTTCCAACACTGTGTTGAATAGCAGTGGCGATTGCAGGCATCCTTGTCTGGTTTCAGTTTTGAGTGGAAATGCTTTCAGTTTCACTCCATTCAATATGATATTGACTGAGATTCACAATTCTTTACTACATCCTTATGTCAAATGTGTTTCAGAATTTGGACTTCACAGAAAATAGCTCTCACATAGTAAGATGGTTCTTTACTATTGTTGCAACCTTTGCTATTTTCATAACAAAAAGTTGTGGGCATGAAAGGTCTTTCACTTCTGGAAAAGATGTAGAACACAAAGAATGTTTGATAATAACAAGACAATTCTGAAAAAATGAAAACTTTACATTTCTTGGGGGGCTTTTTTATTGTAAATCATAGCTGTGTACATTAGTGCAATCAAGGGGTACAATGTGCTGATTTCATATACAGTCTGAAATATTCTCATCAAACTGTTCAACGAAGCCTTCATGACATTTTCTTAGTTATTGTATGTAGACATTTATATTCTGCCTTTAGTAAGTTTCGCCTGTACCCATTCTAAGATGCACCCTAGGTAAGTATACCCTTTTCAATAGATGGTGCTGAGAAAACTGGATTGTCTTATACTGAAGAATGAAATTGGACTCCTTTCTTTTACCAGATACAAAAAATGATTCAAGACAGAGAAAATACTTGAATGTAAGACCAGAAACTATACAAATACTAGAAGAAAACCTAGGGAAAACTCTTTGGGACCCTGGTCTAGGCCAAAACTTCATGACTAAAAGCTCAAGGGTACAAGCAACAAAAACAAAAATAAACAAATGGGACTTAATTAAACTATAAAGCTTCTGCATAACCTAAGATACAATCAACAGAGAGAACAGACACAGAATTTGAGAAAATACATATAAATTATACATCTGACAGGGACTAATAACTAGAATTTACAAGGAACTCATGCTGGGCTCATGAGTGGCTCACACCTATAACCCTAGCACTGTGGGAAGACAAGGCAGGAGGATTGCTGGATGCTGGGAGTTCAAAACCAGCCTGAGCAAGAGCAAGACCCCCTCACTATAAAAAATAGAAAGATTAGTCGGGCATAGTGGTACGTGCCTATAGTCTCAGCTACTCAGGAGGCTGAGGTAGGGGAATCACTTGAGCCTAGGAGTTTGAGGTTGCCTTGAGCTGTGATGATGCCACTGCACACTACCAGGGGTGACGGAGTGAGAACCTGTCTCAAAAAAAAAAAAAATCGAAAAGAAAATAATATATACATGAAACTAAAAGAACTCTACAAACAAAAAAAATTAAACACATTAAAAAGTGGGCTAAGGACACAAATAGACATTTTTCAAAAGAAAACAAACAAGGCCAGGCATGTTATAGGTGGCTCACACATATAATCCTAGAACTCTGGGAGGCCAAGACAGGTGGATTGCCTGAGCTCATGAGTTCAAGACCAGCTTAAGCAAGAGCAAGACCTGGTCTGTAAAGACTAGCTGCGCATTGTGGCAGGTGCCTTCCCAGCTGCTTGGGAAGCTGAGGCAAGAGGATTATTTGAGCCCAAGAGCTTTAGGTTGCTGTGAGCTGTGACTCCACAGCACACTACCAAGTGTAAGAGTAAGAGTAAGATTCTGTCTCAAAAAAAAAAAAAAAGAAAGAAAAAGAAAACAAATAGTCAAAAAGCATATTAAAAATATTCAATATCACTAATCAGAGAAATGAAAAAAACACAAAGAGATATCATTTTACACCAATCAGAATGGTTATTATTATTATTATTTATTTTATTTTATTTTATTTTATTTTATTTTGCAGTTTTTGGCCAAGGCTAGGTTTGAACCTGCCACCTCTGGCATATGGGAAAGGCTCCCTACCCCTTTGAGCCACAGGCGCTGCCCCAGAATGGTTATTATTAAAAAGGCGAAAAATAACAGATCTTAGTGAGGATGCAGAGAAAAGGAAATTTTTACATCCTATTGGTGGTAATGTAAATTAGTACGACGTCTATGGAAAACACCATAGAGGTGCATCTTAGAATGGGTACAGGCGATTGCACTAATGTACACAGCTATGATTTAACAATAAAAAAAAAAAAAACTTAATAAAAAAAAAAAAACTAAAAGAAAACAGCATAAAGAGTTCTCCAGAGAAATACCATATGATCCAGCAATCCCCACTCTGGGTATCTATCCAAAGGAAAATAAATAAATATATTTTAAAAAATACCTGCACTTATATGTTTATTGCAGCACTATTCACAATAGCAAAGATATTGAATCAACCAGAGTCTGTCAATGGAGGATTAGATAAAGAAAATGTGGTACTGGCTCGGCGCCTGTGGCTCAAGTGGCTAAGGCGCCAGCCACATACACCTGAGCTGGTGAGTTTGAATCCAGCCCGGGCCTGCCAAACAATGATGGCTGCAACCAAAAAATAGCCGGGCATTGTGGCAGGCATCTGTAGTCCCAGCTACTTGGCAGGCAGAGGGAGGAGAATCGGTTAAGCCCAGGAGTTGGAGGTTGTTGTGAGCTATGATGCCACGGCAGTCTACCCAGGGTGACAGCTTGAGGCTCGGTCTCAAAAAAAAAAAAAAAGAAAAGAAAAAGAAAGAAAATGTGGTATGTATTCACAATGGAATGCTATACAGCTACAAAGAGAAAAGTCATTTCCTTTATAGTAACATGGATGTAACTGGATGCCATTACCTTAACAGAAATAACTCAGACACAGAAAGACAAATACTACTTGTCCTCATAAGTGGGAGCAAAATAACATGCACACCCAGAAGCAGAGTGTGGAATGATGGACAATGGAGACTTGAGATAGGGAGTTACTTGGTAGGTACAAAGTGTGTTCCTTCAGTGCCTTATATACAATAGGCCCTGACTTTGACTTCACGACAGTGCAATATATCAGTGTAACAAAATTGCCCTTGGCTCAATGCCTGTAGCACAGTGGTTTCAGTGCCAGCCACATACACCAAGGGTGGCAGGTTCTAATCCAGGCTGAGCCAGCTAAACAACTGCAACAAAAAAATAGCCAGGCATTGTGGCGGGTGCCTGTAGTCCCAGCTACTTGGGAGGCTGATGCAAGAGAATCACTTAAGCCAGAGAGTTTGAGGTTGCTGTGAGCTGTGATGCCACAGCACTCTACTGAGGGCAATATAGTGAGACTCTGTCTCAAGAACAAACAAACAACAACAAAATAAGAGGGGTAGGATGCCAGCCCTATATGCCGGAGGTGGCAGGTTCAAACCCAGCCCTGGCCAAAAACTGCAAAAAAAAAAAACCCAGAAATCATTGAGGAGAAAGGATTATCTGGCCAAGTGTGGTGGCTCAAACCTGTAATCCCAGCACTCTGGGAGGCCAGGGTAGATGAATTGCTTGAGCTCATGAGTTTGAGACCAGCCTGAGCAAGAGTGAGGCCCATCTCTAAAAATAGCTGGGCATTATGGCAGATACCTGTAGTCCCAGCTACTTGGGAAATTGAGGTAAGAGGATCGCTTGAGCCCAAGAGTTTGACGATGCAATGAGCTATGACAACATGGCACTCTACCGAGGGCAACAAAGTGAGATACTGCCTCAAAAAAATAAATAAATAAAAACCAAATGTTATCTGCCTGAACAGGTTTGTAATGCAGACTAAGATGTTCTAACCTGGGTGGGGGCAGGGGGCAGGAAGGGGGGGGAATGCCGCAAAGACATTTGTCAGAAAGGAAGAGAATCGGCCAGGTGTAGTGGCTCATGGCACTCCATCCAGGTCAACAGAGTGAGACTCTGTTTCAAAAAAAAAGGAAGATAACCAAGCACTGAGATTTAAGGAAAGAAGAAATAGGTTAATTGTACTGGGTTTTTATAAATATAGTCAGGTTTATGGACAGAACTGGACAGTGAGAACTCTTTTTCTGGATTGGTTCCATCAATGCTTTGTCCATGAAGAAAGTACCTTGCTTATGTGAAAGGGATTGCCCTTTAAAGTTCTTTTGATATTGGACAATGTCCCTGGCCACCCAGAATCCCATGAGTTCCACACTAAAGGTATCAACACTTATCCCCAAACACAGTGTCTCTAATTCAGCCTCTAGATCAGGGGGTCAGAAGGACATTTAAGCTCATCACACACAGTACTCCATGGAAAGGATTATCAACACTTTGGAAGAGAACCCTGACAGAACTTCACAAAATTCTGAAAGCATTACACCGTTAAAGATGCCATTGTTGTTATAGAAAAAGTCATGAAATTCATCAAACCCAAAATAATAAATTCCTGCTGGAGAAAACTGTGTCCAGATGTTGTGCATAACTTCTCAGAATTTACAACAGAGCCTGTCAAGGAATCATGAAAGAGATTGTGGATACAGCAAAAAAGGATTGGGGTTTGAAAGGTTTCAAGATAAGAAGACTGGAGAAATTCAAGAGCTAATAGATACCACACCAGAGGAATTGACAAAGTATGACTTGATGGAGATGAGAGCTTTTAAATCAGTGCCAAACAACGTGGGCCCTTCTATGATACAGACTCTGAAACTAAAGCAAATGGCAGGAGGAAGATTGGTACCATAGAGAAATACTTTTAGAGAAATGAAAAAGCAAACATGGCATACAGAAATTACAATGTGTTTCTATAAAGTTACACCAGATGCAATCACCTCTACTCCCCTGAGGCTGCATGACCAACCTCCTGGTCCCCCACCACCTACCCAACAGTGAAGACAAAGATGAAGACCTTTAGGGTGATTCATATCCACTTAATGAACACAGTTTTCATTATAATTTTTTGAAAATATTTTCTCTTCTCTAGCTTCCTTTATTGTAAGAATATA
>CAUYPK010158392.1:0-32435 GCA_963574355.1 Loris lydekkerianus | reverse complement strand
AATTGCTAAGTCATGGAAAAAGCCCAAGTGCCCATCGATCCACGAATGGATTAATAAGTTGTGGTATATGTACACCATGAAATATTGTGCAGCCTTAAAGAAAGATGGAGACTTTACCTCTTTCATGTTTACATGGATGGAGCTGGAACATACTCTTTTTAGTAAAGTATCTCAAGAATGGAATAAAAAGTATCCAGTGTACTCAGCCCTACTATGAAACTAATTTATGGCTTTCATATGAAAGCTGTAACCCAGTTATAACCTAAAAATATGTGGAAGGGGGAGAGGGAGGGGAAGGAGGGAGGGGGGAGGATGGGCGGAAGGAGGGTGATTGGTGGGATTACACTTGCGGTGCATCTTACAAGGGTACATGTGAAACTTAGTAAGTGTAGAATATAAATGTCTTAACAATAACTAAGAAAATGCCAGGAAGGCTATGTTAACCAGTGTGATAAAAATATGTTAAATGGTCTATAAAACCAGTGTATGGTGCCCCATGATTGCATTACTGTACACAGCTATGATTTAATAAAGAAAAAAAAAAAGATTTAAAGAAAGGATATATTATGTATAGTGCTATATGCATAATTGTACATTTATAGCGTCAGTGTTTAGTTTAATTTCTCTACTGGTCTACTGATTATTTTCTTTACTTTAATACCAAGTTTGCTGTACCCTCATGTGCTATCTTACCTCAAAGTTGCAGTCCTGGAAACATCACATGTCATTTCTCCTACTGGATTCCCGTGAGTTCCCTGGCTCTTCCCGGCTATGAGGACTTAACTCTCACATTAAAAGGTGTTTTAACTATGTCTAAAATGGTTCAATTTATTTAAATAATCTACCTGCTTTTACTTGGTTTTAAAATATTTTGTAGCCCAAACAAAATCTCTAAAGCATTATACACTTCAAAAAATAAATAGAATGCTAACCATTCAGCACTTACAAATCCACTGCCAGCGGCTTTAATACTCCAGCGGATATCTAATTCATTTTTCTTTTTCTTTAATAGAAAATGTGTCATTTTTAACCCTTTGTCTCTCTGTCAATTTATCCTTCTCATTTGAGGGATTTTCTTTTTTAACTTATGATTATATTAACAATATGTTATTAGAAAACACATCCTGTGTGTTGATTTTTATTTTTTAGAATGGTACATTTGCACAGATATTTAAAATAATACTTAAAATATAAATGAAAAAGAATAGGCGTTCCTTTTGGTAACATCATTTTTATTTTTTTTAATATATGTCTTCAATAATAAACTGCCATCCTTCTCAAAATTCCTAAGAGTGCCGAGAGGGACAGCTCCATGACTTATGAGATGGGAAGCATTTTCATTGAATCTCAAAAGGTAAGAGTATCTCAGCTTATATCTACCTTACATTCATTTTCACTATAGAAAGTTAAAAAAAAAAAAAAAAGTAGTACATTCTAAGAGGCTAGGATTTATAAACATGACAAATCAAAAAAAGAATCTTGCCAGAAGTCTTATATTCTCAAGTCTACTCCTTTGCTCTAGGTAGCGAAGCAAAAATAGACATTAAAAAGCACGATCATTCCCTCTCTAGGTAAAGCATAATGAACTATGCAAGATTCTGAGGACAGCTGTAGAGAAAATACAAACATTTGTGTATTCATTTGGGAAATTGCACATGCGGTTAGGCACCCTCATTAGAACAGTTTATGTGAGTTCTAGCGGAGATGTGCAATTGCTTGTTCTTCCCACAGAAGGCTACTGAGACCAGAATGTTTGTCCTGTAAGTCATCAAGGTGTATCAGTCAGAAAAGGCCAAGTCATGATGCCGTAATACACAAACCCCAAACAACAAAGGCCTACTTCTCATTCCGTGTTACTCACTCCATAGTTTTATTGCAAGCTGGTGGAGGTGTTTTTCAGTGCTGCCATTGTTTTCTCCCTGGTGCCTAGGCTATTGGACGAGCCATAGTCTAGACATTTCCACTTGCTCTGATAAATAGTAACTATTAATAGTACCCCCGAGGCTGTCACAGAACCAATTAAATTCTCAACCCGCAAGTGACACATTTCACTGTCTCCCCATAACTCATTGGCTAGACTGATCCTGTTTTCCCTGAATTACAGGGTGGCAGGGAATGAAAGGGTAGCAGGAGGCAGGGCAATGTAAATATCTAGTAAACAGGAATTGTAATTTCACCGTGGGCCAGGGTCTTTGTGTTCCTTGTAGTCGTCTTTTCAGTAAAAGAGAACTGCGATATGTATAAACCCTTTGCTGGCAGCACCTCTGGTGAGAAATTAAGTTCATTTCGTATTTCTAGAAAACACTTCTTGTCGCCATGAATGTCTCAGATATTGGAAAATATATATTTGGATGTTTTCATAGATTCAAATTTTTCGGCCTTGAGTGAAGTCATGAAAGTGGTGAGTTCACATTGTCCTTAGAAAGTCGTCCTTTCCCCCCACAAGGTGAACTGTGCCAGTTACTGGATGTCAGATGGTAGAGTGTTTGAAGAATTTCACCTTCAGCCAGAGGGCAGGAGCAGTGTGAATGTTATCCGGATACCACTCCACAGTGCATTTGAAAGGAATAAAGGAAGAATAAAAACCATTTTAGATGTTTTCAATCTTCTATGCTGGCATTTCCAGCTCCTTGAAAAAAAAAATAGACTTAGAGCTTTGCAAAGAAAAATAAGGAGAGCTGGATTTTAATTTTGATGGTTATCATATAGAAATTACATGGAAAGATAATTACCTTTGTAATGTTGGGGGTTTATGTTTAAGCTGGACCAAACAGTTATGTATCCTGAGGCAATTATTTATTCTTTCAGAGCAAAGGTTGACAAAATATGTCCTATAAAACAAATTTAGCATGCTTCTTGTTTACGAATGGCCCACAAACTAATATGTATATGACATTTACATGAATAATTTTTTAAAATCAAGAGAAATAATACTATTTCATGACACATGGAAAATGAGTGACATTTAAATCTCTGGGTCTATAAATGGCTTTTTGGAACGTAGCCACCACGTTCATATACATGTTATCTGTGGCTGTCTTTATGCTTCACAACACCGTGCGACAGCGCCTCTGTGATTATAAACCCTAAAATATTTACAATGTGGCTGGTAAAAGAAAGAGTTTTCCATCTCTGGTGAATGACTACAAAATAAGAATGGTTCCATTATATAGCATTGACATATTTTAGAAAATTGGTTACTTTTTTCAAATTTTTTCATATTACTTATTCTGGCTCTAATTAGAATTGTGATTTTCATCATAACACACTGAGTTATTTCCTCTCTATTCATAAGAAGTGAGTCTCCATGGTGCTTTTTGAGTTTGTGATTTAGATTATGATCTGACGAGAGCACCCTATTCAGTGTTTTTTTTTTGGGGGGGGAGGACAGAGTCTCACTGTGTTGCCCTTGGTAGAGTGCTGTGATGTCATAACTCACAGCAACCTCAGACTCTTAGGCTCAAGTGATTGTCTTACCTCAGTCTCCCAAGTAGCTGGGACTACTGGCAGGTGCCACAATGCCCAGATGTTTTTCAGAGATGGGGACTCGCTGTGGCTCAGACTCAGTCTCCAACTCTTGAGCTCAGGCAGTCCGCCCACTGCAGCCCCATGGAGTGCTGGGATTACAGGCATTCTGTGAATTCTTTTTTTTGTTTGTTTTGTAGTTTGTGGCCAGGGCTGGGTTTGAACCCACCACCTCCGGCATATGGGGCGGCACCATACTCCTTTGACACACAGGCACCGCCCAGCATTTTGTTAATTCTTACACGCAGTATTGCTCTGCTTCCCAGCTGGGAGACATTACTTGAACTTGAACTCTTACTATAACGAAAGCCCCTGAGAGAGAAGAAAGATGACGTTTAAGTTTTGAGATTGAAGACAGTCCTTGTCTTGCTCATTCTGATCGATACCCCTCTTTCTTCCATTTAAGTAGCTCACGTGACTACAGTTGCACCACAGTTTATTCTTGACCTCTACCACATTTCTTTTTGGAGCTGGAATAAGGACAGATGTGGAGGAGACAAAACCTCATACTTCCCTGGGGTAAGCGGGTAGAGTAGCAGGTTCCCCCCAGGCCACTGTTTGGGTTAAGTTTAAGGCCCCACACAGAAAGGCACACGGAACCATTGCCACAGGGCAACTCAAACGACAGCGGCTTTCCTGGTGTTTGACACTACGGGGACTAAGCTGCAAGTAAAAACGGTTGATTTCCAAGAAATGACAAGCATGAACGTGTACTAATGCAGAATTTCAACAAGGACCAGAGTGGAGGTTAAGAATAATAAAAAATTCATTTTGGGAACAAAAATAGGCAGATAAATCATTAATAATCTCTGAAGACAGAAAATTAAAACTAGTTTTTGTAAACTTTCACAAAAACACGACATAGGCAAAAGTTTCTGCCAAGCGTAATGTTCTTAGAAATTAATGGCATCAGGTACCATATGTGGCTAGATTAAGATATAAAGTTGAAAATGTACCTTTAGACACTTTCTTCTTTCCTATTTCTTGAATGCACCAGGTGTTTGCATTTATTATTTTTGTAGAAAATGCCTTTTCCATAAAAATTCACATGGCTTGCCTCCTCAAAAATGTTAGGAATTTATCCAGTTATTATTGAGAGGATAACAGAATACACAATCACATCAGTGTATCGTCCACGGTTTTCAGTAAATAATAAAATTTACCATACATACAATAGAACGAGAAAAGGTGATCCATGATACAACATTCAGATGTTGGAATTGGCAGACAAAGATAGTAAAGCAACTATATTAAATATAATATATAATATAATTAAATGTAAGGAAGGTTCGGCGCCCATACCAGAGTTACAGTGCCGGCCACTGCACCAAGGCAGGTGGGTTCAAACGCGGCCTGGGCTTGGTAACCAATGACAACTACAGCAAAAAATATCTGGGCATAGTGGTGAGCACCTGTCGTCCCAGCTATTTGGGAGGCTGAGGCAAAAGAGTCACTTAAGCCCAAGAGTTTGAGGTTGCTGTGAGCTGTGACTTCACAGCACTCTACTGACGGTGACAAATTAAGACTCTGTCTCAACAAAACAAAACAAACAAACAAACAAAAAAGGAAATTTAAAGAAAAAATATTTACACGGATTATGTAAATGTGACTGTTGGGAGAGAAATTAAAATTATGAGGATGAGTCAAATAAAATATAAAATTTTTCCAATGGCTAAATGATAGATTGGAGTAACAAAAAAGGGAGACAGTGGATGTGAAGGTTTATGAATAGAAATTAAGGTAACATCATTTTTTTTTTTTAATGTATGTCTCCAATGATAAACTGCCATCCTTCTCAAAATTCCTAAGAGTGCTGAGAGGGACAGCTCCATGACTTATGAGATGGGAAGCATTTTCATTGAATCTCAAAAGGTAAGAGTATCTCAGCTTACTGAAAGTAACCAGAGCTGGGTGTGCTGCCTCACAACTGTGATCCTAGCACAGTCGGAAACCGAGGCAGGTAGACGGCTTGAACTCAGGAGTACAAGACCAGCCTGAGCAAGAGCTAGACCCCATATCTACTAAAAACAAAAAAATTATCCAGACATCATGGTGACAGGTGCCTGTAGTCCCAGCTATTTGAGAAGCTGAGGCAACTTGTTGATCCACAGAGTTTGAGGTTGCTGTGAGCTACGATGCCATGGTACTGTAGCTTGGGTGACAGAGTGAGACCTTTTCTCAAAAAGAAAGAGAGAAAGAAACCAGAAAGGAAAAAAAAAGTACATTACACACATTAAAAACAACTATATACATAAAAGAGATAACAGGCTGATGGTTAAATAATCACATACTATTAATACTATATTCTGTTTATTGATCTAATTGGTATGCTGTGGTATATTAGGGAATGACATTTTTCTTAGGTAATTAATGCTGAAGGGCATAAACAATACAGTTTCTATAACTTTAGAATGGTTCATAAACATACGTAGATATGTGTGCAGAGGCATAGGAAAGGTTTTTTTTACTATTATTGCAACTTGGCTATAACTCTGAAATTTGAAAAAATTTAAAAAATAGCAAGATAACTAAATTTATAATGTCACGTCTATAAAACAAAAAAATTCACCTAAAACATTCAACATGCAATGGCGGAAACTGTGAGAACCTTAGTGGAGCAGGCAGCTTCTGCTCAGGCTGTTTACATGTGGAACTATCTGTCCATAAACATCAGGTATTTTAATTTTTTCCAGGGAAGATGGAAAGTTACAATTTATTGTGAAATGTCATGATTTTACATTTCAGTGTTAATATACCTGCAAGTACTTTTGATAGCACTTTATACTTTTTAAAAATATTACCAAATTTTAGATAACATTGATTATTCATTAACATGAACACTTTAATTTGGAAACTTTGGAAATTATAGATATTATCATTTCTCAGTATTTATTTTTATATATATACTTTTTAGATATGGGGTCTCACTATGTTGCTCAGGTTGGCCGTGAACTCCTGGTCTCAAGTGGGTCTCCTGACACAGCCTCCTGAACAGCTGTGACTATAGATGTGCACCACTGTGCCCATTCACATAAAATTGTATCCAGGTAATGATTCTTGATAACAAATCACTTCTAATATTATTGTTTGAGTTGCAAGTCTAACTGTATTTCACATGCTTAGTATTGTCTGTATTTAAGTGATATTCATAAAATTCATGTCTAAAATGTTCTAATTTCTGCATTGGCTTAATACATTTGGCATTTCAACTCTTTTTGTATTTTATGAACATTATGAATTTACAGTGTATTTGGATCTATATCCAAAATTTCTTTCTTTTCCTTTTCAAGAACAGAGGTGAAAGTAGGATTAGGATGAGGAGCAACTCTCTAAGGCCCAGGGAGCGTGTCTAGGAATTTTCAAAGAGTATTACACAAGAAACAGAAACTAAAGATTGCAGCTAAATTAGAGTGATTTCAGAGAGTGAAAAGTGACCAAAGCTACATGGAGACAAAACTAGTATGAAGAATTGGTTTCTAAAGCCTGGTTGATGGCGCAGAATCAAGTCCGTACATGGACTGAGACAGAGTCAGTATGTGAGTGTGATCAGAGTGGAGAGAGAGGGGACAGTGAGGTCTGAAGGAGCAGGACGGTTCTGACCGGCATGAACACACCTGCTGGTAATGTCACTTCGTTTAAAGGCCTGGGGTGTGGGTTGTAGTATGTGGATGAGTCAGCCTGATTTAAAAACCAGAGGTAAGTCAAATGGATAGCCAATAAATTAAATCAAGTCCATTTACCCATATTAAATTCCAGAAGCTCATCTGATAGCATCGATGTGATTGATGAATTCCTATTCTACTTTTATATGTAGGGCAGGTTTGGTTTGGGATATGATGTAAGAATTGTGACTTCATAGCCTTAATACTTAATAGCTTAAGTATTATATACTTCCATGGCAAATGCAGAAATATCCTAAATGCAGCCCATATACTAGATAATGGATTAAGAAATTTTGCGTCAATTCATTGGACACACACAGACACACAAACTAGAGGTGGGGGTTGGAAGCTCAGAAGTTTAAATATCATGTTCAAGGTTACAAACCAGTAAGGACAGGGAATGTATTTTGCCAGTAATTTTTCTCAGAGATGGCATCTATTTAGTTTTTGTGATGATCTAAAGTGAAATAGTATATTCATACTTAGATTTTAATATTACGTTAATATTGCCAGCACTCCCAACTACTATTTACCTTATATCCTATCATGTCTCTGCAAACAGCATTCTTGCTTTACCTGAGGAAAAGCAATTGTCAAAGTTAATTGTTAATGATACCATTTCTTGCTTGTTCTGCTTCTGGGCTATTTTTATCTGATGGTTTATTTATTTTGGCACAGCAAGATTCACAGCTTCCTCTGCAATTTCATAAAATGTTCCTTGCCTCATAACCTTGTTGGCTGCCCTAATTGCAATGTTCTTTCATTATGAAGTTAACTTGGAGTTTGATTTAAATACTTTGAAAGTTTTTCCCTTACTTTTGTATGCACTGGCCACATAGGGAAGGGCATAGTTGTGACTGGAGTCCTTTTCCTTCCCCACCTTCCATTCTCCTCATCTATACCCAATTATTTTCATAGACATTATAATATCCTAAGGCTTTGGCATTTAAAAAAAATGCATAAAATGCAGAATGAAATATTTTTGGTTAGTTTTCTTATTGGATTTAAATAATTCATTTTTGTAAAAGCAGTGAACATTGCTATTAACTAGAACTTTTACTTTACGAGTTTCAATGGTTGGTGATTTGCTTCTGAAAATTCTAGTCGAGTAGAATTTACTAACCTTCCACGGAGTCACATTTTACAAGTATATATGGTACTTGCATATTTTTACTATTTACCTTTTTTGGGGGAGGAGCGAGTATCCAGCTTTGGAGGTCACTGTCTTATTATCATCCATTTAGTTAGTGTTTATAGAATATCTATAATCAAGCAAACTTTGTGAGAGGTTTGGAATATAAAGGGAAATGATGAGAATCTACCCTCTCAAGGCCGATTGTATAAAGGTGAGGACAGAAAGTGCACTATTTCCACCCGATGCCGTTGCTGACCATCCTATAAACCACTGCAGATTTACAGAGGAATCAAAGAAAACAATAAATGCCGTAGAAAATTCATACGTAAAAAATTTTATGTCAGGAACGTGACTTTGAAATCAGGAATATCAAGTTCTTTCTTTTAGATGTAGTGGAAATTGTCTGTAGGCGAATGTTAGGAGACTTAAGTAGAGCTCCAAAGCCTAAATCAAAAAGTTTACATTTTTGTAATAAAAGCTATGGAGATCAAAGATAAATTTGTTACCACCTATTTGTTTCTTTGGAGATTCTTCCATTTATGGTAGGAGGGCTGTAGCTGTTGGTATATTTAAAAAGCCAGAGAAAGAAAAGTTTTAATTAAATGCATGACATATTTGTGCTTGGGTTTTCCAGTGTCATTAGATTTTGGCTAATTAATCAATAAGAAATATCTGAACTGTCCTTGTATCTCACCATATACTTAGGCATCTCTGTTCATGCAATTATCCATAATAATCTCCTAGAACTCTGCCCGTATTGAACTGAATAGATGTTAAAGCCTTTTAATGAACAGTGTCAACATCTCTTCATTTACTTTTACTTTTTTTTTTTTTTTTTATTGTTGGGGATTCATTGAGGGTACAAGAAACCAGGTTACACTGTTTGCATTTGTTAGGTAAAGTCCCTCTTACAATCGTGTCTTGCCCCCAAAAGGTGTGTCACGCACTAAGACCCCACCCTCCTCCCTCCTTCCCTCTTTCTACTCTTCCTTTCCCTACCCCCATCATGTCATTAATTGTCATTAATTGTCCTCATATAAAAATTGAGTACATAGGATTCATGCTTCTCCATTCTTGTGATGCTTTACTAAGAATGAAGTGTTCCACTTCCATCCAGGTTAATACAAAGGATGTAAAGTCTCCATCTTTTTTAATGGCTGAATAGTATTCCGTGATGTACATATACCACAGTTTGTTAATCCATTCCTGGGTTGGTGGGCTGTTTCCACATTTTGGCGATTGTAAGTTGAGCTGTGATAAATAGTCTAGTACAAGTGTCCTTATGATAAAAGGATTTTTTTCCTTCTGGGTAGATGCCCACTAATGGGATTTCAGGATCAAATGGGAGGTCTAGCTTGAGTGCTTTGAGGTTTCTCCATACTTCCTTCCAAAAAGGTTGTATTAGTTTGCAGTCCCACCAGCAGTGTAAAAGTGTTCCCTTCTCTCCACATCCATGCCAGCATCTGCGGTTTTGAGATTTTGTGAAGTGGGCCCTTCTCGCTGGGGTTAGATGGTATCTCAGGGTGGTTTTGATGTGCATTTCTCTAATAGATAGGGATGATGAGCATTTTTTCATGTTTGTTAGCCATTCATCTGTCTTCTTTAGAGAAGGTTCTAGTCATGTCTCTTGCCCATTGATATATGGGACTGTTGGCTTTTTTCATGTGGATTAATTTGAGTTCTCTATATATCCTTGTTATCAAGCTTTTGTCTGATTCAAAATATTCAAATACCCTTTCCCATTGTGTAGGTTGTCTATTTGCTTTGGTTGTTGTCTCCTTAGCTGTACAGAAGCTTTTCAGTTTAATGAAGTCCCATTTATTTATTTTTGTTGTTGCAATTGCCATGGCAGTCTTCTTCATGAAGTCTTTCCCCAGGCCAATATCTTCCAGTGCTTTTTCTATGCTTTCTTTGAGGATTTTTATTGTTTCATGACTTAAATTTAAGTCCTTTATCCATCTTAAATCAATTTTTGTGAGTAGAGAAAGGTGTGGGTGCAGTTTCAGTCTTTTGCATGTGGATATTCAGTTCTCCCAGCACCATTTATTGAATAGGGAGTTTTTCCCCCACTATATGTTCTTGTTTGGTTTATTAAAGATTAGTTGGTTGTAAGATGTTAGTTTCATTTCCTGGTTTTCTATTCTATTACAAATGTCTATTTATTTCTGAGGCAGGGTCTTTATCATCCCAAGTAGACTGAAGAGACATCATTGTAGCTCACTCAGCCTCAAACTCTTGGATTCCAGATATCCTCCTGCCTCAGCCTCCAAAGTAGCTGCGACTACAGGCATGCGCTACCATGCCCAGCTACTATTTTTCTATTTTTAGTAGAGATGAGGTCTTGCCCTCGCTCAGGCTAGTCTTGAACTCCTGACTTGCCCTCCCAGAATGCTGAGATTACATATGTGAGACACTGTACTCAGCCACCTCTATTAACCAGCAGTTCCCCAAGTAGAAATACAAAGTTTATTTTAATACTGGCTGATGCAATTGAGATTTGAAAGGGAAGTAAGGAGACCTGAACTCAAACTCCATTCTTACCCATAATTACCTACAATGTAGATTAAGCAAAGGATATGCATTAGACACCATGGTAGGAATCTACACACATTGTTACTTCATTCTTAGCACTGTCTATGAAACTGGCAATATATCTTCATTGCATGGATATGCAGATTTCCTGAAACAACTTAAATGGAAGTATCTTGGCTAGGCTTACAAAGATAATATGTGACAGAAGAAAGGATTAACCCAGCTGTTCCTGATCTAGAGTCTAGCTTCTGCCCCTCCTTCCTGCCACCTGCAATCATCTTTCCTTCTCTCATGAAGGTTTCCTTTCATTAGTGGTGCTTCAAAATGCATTTCCCGGATCAGCATCATCTGGGAACATGCTAGACATATAAATCCTTGACCCCCTCTCAGACCTACAGAATCAAAAACTCTGAAAATAGAGCCTCCATCAGTGTTCTACAAATTCCTCTAACTTACTCTGCTGCACACCAAAATTTGGGAACTAGCGTGTTTGAGCATTACATCATGTTTCTTAACCCTGACTACAAGTTGGAATCATCTCAAATGCTCAAAAAACATCTGATATTTTTGGCAACCTCCTCATAAGATTGTAATTATTCTGAAACAGGATAAAGTGTGTGTGTGTATGTACAGCGTGGCCATAAAGTTCGTGTGCAATTTAAAATAGTGTGTGTATTTTTATACATACATATATATATTTTTCCCAGGCTATTTTCAATATGTATTTAAGATTAAGAAACACTGCAGCGTATTGGTGCTGCTCAGATTTAATGTGTATTCCCAGCACCTGGGGATCTTGTTAAACTGCACATTCTTCTGTGTCTAGTAGAAGCTGAGAGTCTGCGATTCTAACAACCGACCAGATGATGTTCATTCTGGTACCCAGGACATGCTGAATAGTGAAGAGTTACATTATCTTTAACATACCACCATATCTGAAGTATATTATTTTTGAAACCTTTCCATTCATTGCCAAAAGGAGGCAATATTGCTATGTCTATGAGTGTGGGCTCTGCTGTGAAAGTGGGTTTGAAACCTTGTTTGACTGTGGGTTAGCGGCATGACTGTGAGCCAAGTCCTCATTCCCTCTGTTCCTCAGTTTCTTTACTTTTAAAGTAAGTGTCTAAGTTAATTTCAATGATAATAATGATGATGACCATATATACTTTTGTGACTATTGACCAAACAAATAAATAAAAATGATTATTGTGTGGTCTACCCCTTCATAAGAACGTCATAGTTCACCTACATTATTAATGTTCCCACTGTGAACTTTTCTACTTTGATCTCTGTTATCAATACCAACATATGTTCTTATAATTCAGATTATGAACAAGATTATGCTAAAAATTATAGATAATGATTTAAAAATTGAAAAGACCACAATACATTTATTTATTCTCAGCATCAAATTATTAGACCCATACAGAGAAAGCATAACATTAAAAATGCATATTTTGCAAAACAATGTGATTTCTTACCAGGTATAGGATTTTTAATCAACTGACTAATGATCTGGTAATTTCACTATAAATCTTATGACCTATAGAGAAATCTGATCGGTTCTGAAGCTCCTTGAATCCTGAGACATGTGGCTTCAACCAGAACTGTTATTTGATTCAGTTGCTTCCCTCTTAAATAGCAAGGGTTTTCTAAATGTTTCTTCACAAGAGTGATCGAACCCAGCATTAAAAAACAAGTGTGTTGTATATAATGACTAATCAAATGCATAGTTTCTGCTTTAACAGATGCTGAATTGCTTTATATTCTCCATTAGAGACTCTGACCTACTTAGTAGATTAGAGAACTTTGTGATCTGAATCATAGTTCTGCCTGACAGCAGGAATTCACATTCCTTGAGGACTTACCTTAAGTAGGACTCATTAGTCCTGCGCGGTCCAGTGTCCCAGCTGCCTGTGCTGAAGACAAAAGGGTAGCCAATTTAATTAACCACTGCCTCGAGGAGCATAATTCATTATCAATTTTTCCAAGTAATCCAAGACAATGTCATTGTTCCCAGGGAAAGTCTAGATAAAGCCAAGCCATCTAATAAGGAAAGAAATCCCTTAAATCTAATTGCTCTTTTGACTATTTAATTGGAGGTAAAATTAGAGGCCATGACAAGACCACAAAACTTATCATCAGAGTCGAGAGACCTGTGTTTCTTTTATGTGATCAGAAGTCAATGAAGTCCACAATTGTGCTTTGTAGTGAGATTATCTGTGACCCCCTGCACAAAAATACTGTAGCTCTTTTACTACCCTTAGTTTCTATAACTAATTTTATGGCAAATTAACAACAGTTGAATAGTTTATTTTGCTATTATGTACAATTGTCTGACAAATCTAGTAACTAGAAATAGGTGCTCAGTGATGAATTTACTTGCTCAGATATTAACTAGGTACCTACCTCTCACTGAGCTAAATGCAGAGAAGGCAGCGTGAAGTCAGATACTTTTAATCCCTTTGAAAAACACCTTATTGAATGATGAGAGATAATCATATATAAAAGACATTGAGAAAATAGAATAAAGGAAATTATAAAACAATAAGCATCGTGGGAATATTAAGGAAGAAAACTTACATACAGCAAACGTTATTTGAGCTGTGTCTCAAAGAAATATTTGGAATTTACCTGGGAAAAAACAAGTGGAAGAGGCTGATGAATGCCGGGAATACTATGTGACGTGTAACATCCTGCTTGTCCCTGGCTCTCCTTGGCAGCGTGGCTGGGGAATGAAAACAGTGGGTAGACAGAAGCCTGGGTTCTTGACACCAACTATGTCTTGATTTTAGGGGTCAGGTGCTTGAATATGTTCTTTTTATAAGTTAGTTTGTTAAATACTCACAACAAAATGTAAGCTTTTAGGTCATTGTTATTAATGCAATCTTATCTTCACCTTGATAAATAATTACATTGAGAATCAGAAGGTGCACACAGGGCTCAATGCCATGTATGTAATGAATGGAATCCCATCGCTTCATGCACAAGACTTCTGCTTCAAGTCTGCAGACTCTTTTATACACTGACTGCGGCAATGGATTTATTCCATAGATTACTGTTGGTAGATTAGCACTAGGAAACTCATGCTTATTCTTGATTCTAACACACACACACCTCCAAAACAAAAAATAACAAAAGCGTGAATCTAACAACAGATTGGATATTGAATGGAAAGGGTGTTGAACAAAAGCAAGAAATTAAAAGAAGTTGAAATAATTGTTTCCATTCAAATTATTTATAATGTTATTATATTATAAATTAAAGTATTATTATAATATTATAAATGGTTACATTATATTATTATATCATAAATATCTATATTATAAAATTTGAAATTATTTACCTTTTTCTTATTAAAAATTTATGTGCATTGCCCTGATTTTAGTAAGAGCTGTATGATTCACTTTAAAATAATACGTTTTCCTTGTCATAATGGAATCAGCATTTAATAAGCAACACAGTCCTAGAACAAATAGATATACCATTTGTTCAATTAATATACTACTAGTCAATATATTTTAACACAAATTTCATTGAATTAAGAAATCAGTAACAATCACAGGATGTGTTTTACACATGTTTAAGTGGAAGTGTAGCAACATCTTTTGCAAGTTCAAGCACAAACAATTTTGAACACCTAACAAAGAAGGTCCCAGGAGCCCATCAAAAGAAGAAATGAACCTTTCAGCTGCTTGGGTTTTAGTAAAGAAGAAACCCTGTGTTTTTCCTAAAGTAACTAGTTAGTGGGAGGGAATTCGAGGCCCTGTATTGATTTTCACCTGCATTTCTCTGCCCCTTTGAAACTGGATGTGATCCTTTCAAATCGAGACATCCAATCTCAAAAAAAGCTGTGTGCCTTGTCTGCCAGAAACATGAAAAAATGATTAAGGGAACTATTTTTGACAGGCTCCCCAATTCTTGAGAAGTTCCAATTTATCTATTCTGAGCTCTTCTTCCTCCCCTGTCCATATGCCACTGAAATGTGTGCCATCCCGCTCAGATCCTCAGCCTAACGCACACGCATCTGTTTCTATAATTACAAAAAACTTAGCAATAGATAACGCACAGAGGATCGTATAGCCAATGATATTAAATTCTGGCTGCAGTAACTTGAAGACTGATGAGATAATTGTATTATTGAATATAGAGTGGCCATCACTTCCTAGATACAAAGAAAAGAAAACATGAATTTAGAATTTTAAAAATAGAGGGAAACATTTAAATAATGTAAAAGTGTGAAGACCTAAAAATAAAGGTGGAAGCCATATATATTTTTTAAGATGAAATATGATGTAAAGGGGCCTATCTTTGTTATCTGTTGTATCATAAATTATGCTGAAACGTAGCATCTAAAACCAACACATCTTCGTAGTCTCACAGTTTCTGTGTCAGCAGGAATCTGAGTACCACTTAGCTGCGTCCCCCCTCAGGGTCTCTCACATGCTGCCAACAGGTGGAAGCAGGGCTGTAAAGTCATCTTAAATTCTAGCCCAGAAGGAATCTGATTCCAGCCTGATGTGCTAGGATTCAGTTCCTCACTGGGACTTTTGGCCAGAGGTCAACTTTGGTGCTTTTAAATTGCTCTTTCCAGCATGGAAGCTTGCCTTGTTTGTTTATTTATTTATTAAGATAGAATATCAAGCTGTTTGTTGCCCTTGGTAGAGTGCATGGCATCACAGCTCACAGTAACCTCAAACTCTTGGGCTTAAGCAATTCTCTTGCCTCTGCTATCCAAGTAGCTGGGACTACAGGCGCCAACCACAATGCCCAGCTATTTTGTTGTTGCAGTTGTCATTGTTGTTTAGCAGGCCCGGGCCAGGGTCGAACCCACCAGCCTGTAGCTGGCACCCTACCCACTGAGAAATGGGCACCGCCCGCAGCATACCTTATTGAAGCATGAAATCCATGAGCTCAAAAGAGTCTCCAGTATTACAGAAATCACAGTCTGTTGTAACTCAATCCTGAGAACGGTGTCCCGTGATTTTTACTGTATTTCCTTGGCCAGTCACAAAGTCTACATCCAGGCAGGAATACGAGGCGGGGGTCTAGCCAAGGGTCTGCTTACCGGCCATCTTGTGTGTATATCTCTGTTGGAAGAGCTCTCAGGAGACTAAATTGCTGCTGTTACAAATTTGATCTTGAGAAGTTTAAATATTATAAATTTCCACTTATCAATAAAAAGTTTGAATTACCTTTGAACTTTCAAATGTGTAAATATTTGTGTGTCTCTCTATGTTTAATCTGGCACTCATCAGTTGTAAGATATTAGAGCTTCTTTTCCCATTTTTGCAGTTTTAGGATAATTCATGGTAAAACATGGAAATTTTTATCAGGTTGTAGTTATTTGAAAACTACACATATGGTTATTTGTGCTTATTTGTCATTTTGTCAAAGCAACTGCAAAGGGGGTCAAGTCCTTAACCTACCGGGTGGTTAATCAATAGTACCTTTAAAGTGTATATTTATATGAATGTGAGAGCTGCACAGTGGTATATAATTGTTTGCATGTATTAGCAGAAAATGTGACTGTGCACGGCTATGTGGCAGGAACTCTGTTACGTGTGTGGTGGTCAATAAACAGAAAAGGTCCTATTCTCATGGCTATTGTATCCAAGACTGATAATGAGACGACTATCGAGCAACTCAAAAGTCAATTGCAGATGGTGATATGAGGAAAGTAAAATAGTTGTTAAGAGTGAGCATTGCAGGTCGGTGGGGATCAGGGCATATGAGTGGAGACCTATGTGATAGTGTTGTTAATATCAAGTCAGAGCTTTCTAGAAGGAGGGCAAAGCAGTCCAGGGACTCTTAAAGCAAAAATCTCTTTTGCTTATGGAAGTGAAAGAAAAGTAGTGTGGCTGTACACAGCCCATGGTGCCAGTCGTCAAGGTCAGTTTGGAGAACCCAGCGTGCCTACTTCATATAGATTGTGTAAGTAATTTAAGATTTATTCTAATTCACGTTGGGAGCTATTAGACAGTTCTTTGTTTTTTAATTTCAAGAAAATTTATTTCAGGTTAATGTGAGGGTACAAGCAACCAGGTTAAAATATTTCATTTTGTTCGGTAGAGTTCATCTTGTGGTTCTGTCCCCCACACAGAAGTGTGTCCTCCCCCTACCCTGTAGCCATTCAGTGAGAGCACCCTGACCTCCTCCCCCACCTCGTTACCCTCCACCCAAACTTGAATTGAAATGAGTTTTTCTCCTACTTGGGCACGTACTGGATGGTCTACTGGCTTCATACTGGTATTGAGTACGTTGGGTATTTGCTTTTCCACTCCTGTATTAGGCAGTTCTTCTGTGAAGAATGACAATGGAGACGGCTTTCGGGGGGAAGTGTTACCGGCAGCGAACCCATGTTTTGGAGAGCTATGAAGTAAAGTGAGGTATTTTTGAAGACAGAAGTTTCTAGAGCATTTTATTTAATGATGTGAATGATCCAAGAGAAAATGATGTTGCAGAAGAGAGGTTGCCAAGTCTAATTCTGGAGAAAGAAGTGATTTGCAGGACAGGTGGAGAAGTTGGGCTTTTCAGAGCATCAGGGTGAAGTTGCTCGTTTTAGTAGGAAGACCAGTGGAATGGACGAGTGTGGGTATGAGATATTGCCGTAGAAAGATGAGTTCTCTTACAAAGCAAGTGTGATATTCGATTTATAGTAATATTTTATCATAGTTTGAAATTCTGTGAGTCTCAGGTACATTTGATTATGCATTCCCTGGGATTCTGTGATTTGTGGGGTAAACATTCCTTTATGCCACACACTTAAGAAGAGGAAAACTTGATCTAAATCTGTCATTCTCCAATACAAGAGTGCGGCAAGATGAACAATGAGAAAAATGAATGTGCCCTCTGGTGAATTTTTCATGAAGAGAAATTTTCAGCTTGTTCTGGGATCTTGCTCTTCCTACTACTTGTGAGGCAAGGTCTTGTTGACTGTAATGAGAGACAGGAGAGGCATTCAAATGCCGTTAGGTAAGAAAGCTGATGTTTGGTGATACGACACATGATGATTATTTTTCTTTTTCTTCTTTCCTAAGCATCAAAAAATTTTGCCATAGTTTTTTTTTTTTTCCATTAAATTTAGGTTGTAAAGAAAAATCAAATTAACTAACTTCTTCTAACTTTTTTGTAGAGAAGAAAAAAAATTAGGGGTAGTATATATTGAAAAGAAAATGTTACAGTTACTTTATGGAAGGGAACAAAAGACCAATAATAAACTTCATTGCCTGATTTGAGTGCTTCCATTATAACTTGGCCATTCTTGATCACTCGAAGCATTATTCATTGAAGAAATCGGGCAACTGGCCCACCTTACTTGTCTTTTCAAACACATGAAACTTACCTTACTATCTGAAACTCATTACTTTTTAATAATGTATTTTATCTGTGTCTCCTCTTACAAATCATGAAATGGAAACGTGCTGTCTTTGAAAAAAATGCTCAATATGTCTTCTCCAGGGGAAAAAAAGCAGGTTCCAGAAATACCCTAGAAAGGATTGACATATGTCTATGTTTTCTGTTAGAATAGGAAACCCTCAATTCAGGATTTCTATTTATATAAATGTTCCTGGTGAGGAAAAAAAAAAAAAGAGGTGCTATTATCTGTCTATTCATGTTTCCATGAAGCTGATAACCACTGGATGTTACGTGCAGATGTAAACGTACCGTTTCTCTCTTCCCCCGTGTTTCTACATGTTAGTGTGTTGTTCATTCAGTTTTAGAAACACGTGAATATGTAGTATAAAAACAAACATTTAGAAGAGCAACAATAGAAATTTAAAAACCAAAAACCAGAACCATCAGCTGCACAGAAGCGTTCAGACTGTGATTCAGACTGTGATTCCTAATAAATGGAACTCAAGTTCACGTTTGTCTCTAAACTTCCAGGAGGCCAGCAAAAAAGGAAGTGGGGTAAACATGATCAATTATCTATTTCAGTCTTCAGAAACTCCTAAGAGAAATAAAAAGTCCTTTTTACGAAGTTACACAGTTTTACAAAGTTTCTCTGCTGGAAATGTATTTTATAAGATAAATTGTAAAATGAATAATGTCCTCAAAATTGTGACAATGAACTTTCCAGTTTTATTGAAGCTTGCAACCTTAAAGAAAGGTCAACTGCTAAATGTAAATGATATGCACAGTCAGATAACTCAGAGAAGATGATTCAAGATGAACTAATATGGCCCAAGTATATAGAATTCTCGTTATTCATTTTGATCATGGAATAGGGCTTATAAAATTTACAGATGGAGTTATTATATATTGAATAGTTTGATAGCCTTATTTCAAGACAACTCCCAAAGATCCTCTATTCCTTAGGTTTACGACAAATGTAGCCCTTTCTAATGTTGTATTAGGTTTGGTCTGTATGATCAAAAAATATGGTAGAAAGGTGAGCATGTGACTTCTGAGTCTTCTGTCTGTTTTCTGCGTCTCTTTCCTGTGGATCCTTTGCTCTGAGGGGAACCAGCTGTGTGTGAGTAAGACACTCAAGCATCGTTCTGTGACAGCCATGTGACAAGGACCCAGGGACTCCTGGCAATAACTCAACTTGGAACGTGTTCTTTTAGCCCCAAATTAAGTGTTCAGACGACTGCAGTTGTAGTCAACATCTTGACAACAACCTCCTTAGATTCTCCGAGCTTGAACAACCCACCTACGCTACTGCCAAATTCCAGATCTACAAAAATTGTATTGTTTTGAGCTAAGTTTTGCGGTAATCTGGGAGAACTGACTTATCTTCCATAAAATATTTCCTAAATGTCATTTGTTTCTTCAAAATTTGGGACAGAAACTAGAGAACAGTGCAAGGTTGGACATCTGAAAACATTTTCAGTATGATTCTTATTCTAAAACATTGGTTAAATGTAGTGTATTTTGTTTTCAAAATGAATAAGGGCTTAGGAACTTCATTAACTCTCTCAAAGTAAGGATCATTCAAACCAGCACACCCAGGTGGGTATTATTAATTAATTTAATAATATTTATTTATAGCCTGCTTTCTTTCAGGCATAGAGAACCATGCCATGCTCTCGTGTGGAAGAGTTCTGCAGCTGTCCCACCTTATGTGCAGGTTCTTAGTAGAATAATCAGAGCTATCACTGCAAAAATGTGGGCTGTGAAATGTTGGGCTTGAATGTTATCTGTGGTCTTTATTACATTGGAAAAAAAAAATCAATAACACCTTTCACGGATTATCTGATTTTTAACCAACTCCCTGTCTTAGTGCCCCTGCCAGGATTAATTATGAGCAAACTGTTCTTCTTTATACTGAATGAATTGACGTGCTGTAAGAAGAAATTTGATATAAACCTGCTGGTCTTAAAAACTACCTATCAAAACCAATAGTTTTAGTTTAAGAATAATTATCATTGATGGAGTCCTTTTTTTGGTTGCATACATATAAAAATGAAAATTTTTCGAAATGAGGAAAAAGTATTTGCTTGCAGATGGTTTTAGTGAACAAAAGGTGGGCACGTTCTAACTCTCACAAGGGTAGTTAATACAATGAACGTGTGTAGTGGTAGTTTCTGATAGCCTCTATTATTTTCCAGGTAGAAAATAATATGTAATGGAAAGAAATGAGACATTTTGTTTCAAAACTCCATGTCACATGATAAAATGTGCAAACTCCCACATTTTCAGAACTTGGAACTGATTCTGAAATCAATTGTATCAATTTCTGAACCAATCATGGTTCCACTAGTGTTGAATTTCATATTTTATTGTTCTTTCATAATTAGAATATCATTTTTGCTGCATATTTCATATGTATTGAGTTTTTTTTAGTAAGAGAAAATTATCTTTAAACTTTTAAAGTTAAATAGTCAAACTTAAGGTGTTTCAATTTTTAAATAAAAATTGTAAACGATGCTAGTATATAGCAATAGTTCATTCAGAAACTAAACAAATTTTACATTTTTGGAAAATACTACAATTAGGATTATTTCTTGGTTTGAGACTCTTCTAGGAAATTTGAATGGGATTCTCCCTCTAAACTTTGTGCATCTTACAGCAAGTCTAAATGAGGCTGAATTTCCTGTGTAGAATTAAGATAAGTCTTTTCAGTATAGTAAAAGCAATTCTAACAGGGATACAGTGATATATCACTGTGGTTTTACTTTGCATTTCAATGCGATTGGTGGTGTGGACCATTTTTCCATGTGTTTGTTGGCCATTTGTCTGTCTTCTTTAGAAAAGCTTCTGTTTGTGTTGTTTTATTTTCTTTCTGATTTGAGTTGCTTGTAGATTCTGGGTTTTAGCTGTCTATCCAATGTACAGTTTTTTTTTTATTATTTTCTCTCCTCTGTGAATTGTGTATTTTCTTCTTCTTATTGTTCCCTTTGCTGTGCAGAACCTTTTCAGTTTAATCAACCCTAAACGAAGTATGTAAAGAGTGGAAAAACAAACCACACGTACTTGCTATTAAGCTGGAACTAATCCACGAGCACGTACAGGTACACAGGGACATAAAACTCCGTGGAAATCAAACAGGGGCTGGAGCAGGGCGGGGACGGGTGCAAACCTACCAGGAGGGTGCCATCAGCTCTACCTGGGTGGGGCACCCTGGAGCTCTCACTTGAGCAACAGACACTTGGGTACGTTCACGTTCCATGAGACTGTCAAGGCCACTTTTGTTTGGGTGTCAATGTCCTTCTCCTGTGTTCCCTTCACTTTCTCTTACTGACCTGAACCCCTTGGATTTTGGACCTCCTCTTTTCTTTCCCCTTGAATTCTTTTTTTTTCATCAGAGCTTCTGGTTTAAATTTCTAGATTACCCGTTCCATCTTTTTTACAGCAAGAGATTCAGGAAAACAACTCCTTTGGTCCAGCGCCAAGTAAAACAGAACCTGGTTTGTTAATTTTTCCTTTGTTGGGGCAATAGAAATGATTCCAAATGTCTATTACTGTCATTAAAGAGTCTTTAATTTCTTTCTGATATCAACAAATCTTTTCTATTATCTTAAAGGATTTTGGATCACAGCTCCTAGAAAGCGGTGGTGAAAAGACCCACCCTAGAATTGAGTGAGATATAAGAAAATTCTATTCATACATTATAGACAGACAGCTAGAGATACAGATACATGTGTGGTATATATACACACACACACACACCACAGACACACCACACCACATACACACACATACACACACACATATAAATACATATATACACATGATTCTCTTGCCTCAGCCTCCCAGTTAGCTGGGACTACAGGTGCCCACTACGATGCCCAGATATTTTTTGTTGCGGTTTGGCCAGGGCTGGGTTTGAGTCCACCATCCTCGGTATATGGAGGCAGCGCTCTACTCAGTGAGCCACAGGCGCTACCCTGAAAGGAAAACATTTTGATGACATTCAGGACATCAAGGGTAATATAACAACAGCTGTGATGGCCATTCAAGAAATAGAACTCCAAAATTGCTTTGAAGAGTGGACTAGACTCTGGTATCAGTGCACAGCTTTCCAAAGGGAGGGCTTCAAAGGTGACCATGATGGTATTCAGCAATGAGGTATGGAGCACTTTTTCTAGGATGAGTTCATAAACTTAATTGTCAGACCTGTATCCTAGGAGCAAAAGAAATGGGTTCATGGCTAAACAATTTCTAATATCTACATCGTGGCATAGTGGCTTTTCAAAGTTCTCTTTTCAACTATTATCAGATAGTTGTAGTTATCTGACCTGTGTTATTTAGATCAGTGAAACATTTCTATATTTTGTTAAGCAAAATAAAATTATAATTATCATTTCAGCAAGTATTACAAAAATAATACCTTCATCCCTCAAATTTTTTAGTGTAATTTTTTCTAATTCCTGCTTCCTCTCTACAATGTTTCAATAACGATGACCTGCCTCGATCAGCCCACTTTTTTTCCCTTAGATTAAAATTAGAAGTGCCCTAAGGATAGTCAGATGAATTCATGTCAGAAAAGAAAAAATAGAATAATATTTGGAATTCATGGTAGTACAAGGAAAGATACTTCATCTCTTACATAGTTTTAAGTAGTATGTTGTTTCACTATGTAGGCTTAATGGAAAAACAAAGTAATATTAACGTACAATTTTATTTGTACATCTAATGTTCTATAGAACATTGGACTTTATAAACGTCACCTTCAAAATCAGACAGAAAAGAGTTAACAGTACATTAGATGCATACATAATGTAGATTAGAAAATAGCATTTCTAGTATGTCAGATAGGTTAGAAAACTAAAAATGACTTCTATATTTCAATTTTTACTGTTCTGAATTTTAATGTGTCTTTCTGTGTGTGTATGAGGGATGAGGCATGCTACAAGTTAGATTTATGATTAAATATCAGATTTCTTAATAATTTAATATATTGCATATTACCATAGTAAATAACAAATTGATTTGGGCATTTTAATTATTGAACATGACCATCTTATCTAATACCAGCATACATCATTAGACTGTGATATATTTATAAACTGTCTCATAGGTGGTAAACAAATAAATTTGAGATGACTAGAATGAGCTATTTAATTTGTCATACTTGATATGTCCAGATCCATTTTAATTGTAAACTAATAGCAATAACAGCAAAAATATCTTAAAACATTTGTGCAGTTACTTTTTTTCCTTTTCTAGGAAAAAAAAACAACACAGAAATATTTAGCTTACATTCTTTAACCTTCCAGCAATATCCAACAGTTAGTTGGAATATGAGGATATGAGAAAGTAGAAGTAAAGTAGGTTGAAATTTATTGTCTTTCCAACTGCTGCTGTGGTCTGAATGTTTGTGTGTCCCCCAGAGGAGAGTGTGGAGCCTAATCCTCAGAGTGGGTGTTGGCACGTGGGCCTCGGAGGTGATTAGGTCGAAAGAGTGGAGACCTCATTAACAGGATTAGTTGTCCCACAAGGAGCCGAGGAAACTATAATTCTTCCTTCGCACAGTGTGAGGACACGGTGACGAGGCAGCCAGCTCTGAACCAGGAACAGGCTCTCTGCTCTGCCTTATGCTTTGATTTTGGCCTTTCCAGCTTGTAGAACTATGGGAACTAAATTTCTCTTATTTACAAACTACCCACTTTATGGTACTTTATAGCTGCTCAAATAGAGTAGGACGCGGTCCCCTGTGAATCACCCTGCAGACAGCTCCTCTCTCCGTCATCAAGGTTGTTAAGGTACACGGGAGTGATTTTTGCTATTATTTTGTGGGATATACAGCTGTGTTTTCATCTCATTTGGTAACTTTTTTTTTTTTTTTTAACTTTATAAGTATATTTGTTACAACCCTTTTTAAGTAGATTGTGACTTGGACACTACATTTCCATTCACAAGCCTCACTTTACAGATAGCTTTAAACACGCATGGGTAAGCTAATTTTGCTCCTCTAAACAGTAACTTTTCTTTGGAAAACAAGCACTGCGTAGAGTTTCATCAAGTTGCTTCACTTTATATTTCTAAAGTACCAGTACATGCAAAAACTACAAGGGGATGAAATTTGGTAACTATACAGTGACATTAATCATATTTGTATTAAATAAAGATTAACAATTATTATGTGTATAGTTCTTTTTATTACCACATTTAATCTTCACTGCAAATTTCCTGAGAAAATGTTGTTAGTATACCTAATTTCAATGATGCATAGTAAATTACTTAGAGGGTTTATGTGATTTGCCCAGTCTTTAAGATAGTCATCACAGATTTATTTATAGTGTTAGACTCTAAAATATGTTCCTCTTCTACTTTATATATGTATATATATCATGTCTCAAATGGAATAAAGAATATATATATTATATATATCATATCTCTAGAATAAATATCTACAAATTAAAGATTTTTGAAAGAATTTACTTTCTCTTTACTCTGAGTGAATGAAATGCATTTCGTGTTCAATAATTGTGGTTCCGTATATATTTCTAACTTTATTATAATTGTTGGGATAGATTTCATTTTTAAAAAGTATCCATAACTCACTCTTTTATCACCCTGGCATGCTCTTTTCCTGATGTGACTGGCACTTTTTTCATTGAGAAGCGGGGTCTAACTTTCTTCCCTTTGAATCTAGGGGGAGTTATAACTTCAGAAAAAGTGATGTTATGTTTCTTTTTCACATATAAGTCAGAGAGACAATTAAGCTTCCACTTGGTTTTCATGGGATGCTTGCTCTTGGAAACTTGCCACTATGCACACGCTGAGTAACCCCAGCCATGGAGAGGAGCCATGGCCCATGGCACCTGCCAAAATTCCAGCCAAAGTCAGCCTCCACTTGACAGTCCTATGAGTGAACCATCTTGCAAGTGGATTCTTCAGCCCCTAGGTTAGCCACTAACTGACACCATGTAGAGTAAATTGTCCCTTTTTGAGCCTTGATGAGATTGAATATTTGCAAAAAGAAGAAATTATTGGGCGGTACCTATGGCTCAAAGGGGTAGGGCGCTGGCCCCATATACCAGAGGCAGAGGGTTCAAACCCGGACCAGGCCAAACCCCTCCCCCCCCCCAAAAAAAAAAAGAAGAAGAAGAAGAAATTAATGTTGTTTCAGACACTAAGCTTTGGGGTGCTTTTTTATGTAGCCATAGGTAACCCAGTTATCTAATGCATAATTTTCTTAAAAGACAGTTTTAAATTCTACATATTTTAGATAAAATAACAAAATGATTTAATGGATATTTATAAGAGTAAGCAAGTAAAAATCCTTGCTCACCCTCATAACTCAGAAGTGATTTTTTTGTCTCATCTACTGTAAAATAAAATATATCTAACAATGGATAATTACCTTATTAGCTCATTAAAAGCTTTTCTTTTATTGAGAGTACATTTTAAAAGAGAGCATTTTCATAAGAGAAATATTTTTAAATATCTGGCTTGGCAGACAAATTCAAAGCTTAAAAGCATTGATTGTATTCATGAAGCACTTTTTTTTTTTTTTTAACTATTAGAGAATGCCAAAGTCCCTTGTGGTACACATGGCAAAACAAGCTGATTAAGAGGCTTAGTATTATTTTTAAATTACTTAATTGCCATTTAATGAAATAGGGAGCTCTAACTTCCATGCTACCTAATAAAATGGTTATTCTGCAAGGAATGAACTGCTGGTTGCAATGACCTTACAGAGCAAGCTGACTCTAAGAAGGCCACCACATAACATCTCTACGATGATGGCACAGGGACTGAAAGCCGTATTACTGGAAATGTCCATGCTCGCATTAGTGCCCCTTTTATAATTGCTGGAATAATGGCCAACATACATTTAAAAACGTCTGGGTATTCCACTGGGTGCTCTGACTGCAGCCAAACCACACATATGAACACCTCTTAATTGCCAAAGTAATTTCTAAAGAACTAAAATCACAGTTCATTTGCTTTGCCGCCCTGCCCTTGGGAACCTGCAATTTTCCTTCATTACAACCACTCAACCTTTAGCCCTCAGATACTTCAAAAAGGTTTGCCGTGTTTTATGTACAATGAAAGCAGAACACATGCACAGCCGCACACAATTCCACTATGGTGGTTAGCACCACTGTTTTCCAGTTGGAGATTAGCTAAGGTCAAAGAGAGAAATTTAGTCACATGGATGCGTGTTTATTAGATGTGCCTACTTTCAATATAAACGGATCTCCTCCCACTAGCAAGAGCGAATGCATATTTGGGAAAGGAGAGAAAGCTACTTTGTGTTGTGTTACTACATCATCAAATCAAACCAACTAGCTTGCTAAGAAAATGGAATTTGAGGAACACAAAGTGTATCTCAGATTTCCTATTCAAACACTAATTTCTATGGTAAATTTATCCATAACTATATCCACACACACCCACACACCATTATGTATGTGTTTGTATATACATGTATATTAACACATAAACATACCCTGATATACATATTAATATACATGCATATTATTAATGCATGGGGATATATGTCACGTATCTTTTATGTGTCTATCTTCTCCTTGTGGTTAGTTTTTTATGCTTACCTTTCTGTCCATCTCATACTTACTTTCTTCACTTTTTTCCCATGATTCTCATCTTTCCCTTGTGTTCTTATCTCATAGCCTGGTCTCTATTACTGTGTAAGCCAACTCCTTCCTGTATATATAATTTGCTTATATTTTGGTGACTGATCATAATGAATTCCTCTATTCTCAGATTACAGCACCCGCCCAGATTTTCCATGCTTCACCCACTCCTAGTCTATGTTATTTAGGTGACGATAACAATCTCTGATGTTGGTCACCCCATGTAGCTTCCTCAAGCAAGGCAACCCATTCCAAGACTACCGTGATTGCCTCAGGTTGGGTTTGTGAACTGCATTTATCCTTCAGAACAATCAGGGAAAGCTCACAGATCCTCTAGGAAAGATTTTTTTTTTCCTACTAAGTTTGTTAAGCTGGTTTTAAATTAGCCTTGAATAACTGGTGACCATCCTTGCCGCAACATAAGAATAGCATGACTAAGAATAGAGACCTAGAGAGATTAATGTAGATTTTTAACAGTATAGTTAAGTGTTTGGATCTAAAATGATTTCGGTTCTAGACAATTTAGTCATTTTAGGCAAAAACACCTCCTGTCTTCCCTACCCAATGATTCCTTTGTTGTTGTTGTTGCTGTTGTTGTTAAGTTAGCTTCAGTTGGATTTCTATGACTTTTAACTAAAAGCAATATGACAATATAATTATTTATCTTCTCCCTGTTCTTCAAGACCAGCAAAAGAGTGACTCCCCAGCCTGTCAATACAAGGCTGTGACTTGTATTATGACTATTCTAATAATGGGTCTGACATTCCATGGCCTTTGCTGTACTTGGTATAATGTAGGGTAAACCTGGAAATGCTATTCAGTCTCCTTTGTCATTTTCTATTAGGCAGAAGAAAGGAACAGGTCCCACTCAACTAGAGGGGATATGTAGATCGTATCTCTTTCCGCAGGGCAGAGTTGTGTTGAGCCAAGTTAATGCCTAGAAGATCTATACTTGAAACTTTTGCATGGATTGTAACAGAACATGGCATGTATACAACACACTATACAAAAAGTCTAGTTTATAATAAACATTCCCTTGATGTATGCACAAAAGGAGAAAAATGAAAGCCATATTCAAAAATAAAGCATTCAATTAAAACAAACCTGACATCAAACTTAAACTAGAATTAACTGATAAAAGAGAAATAAGGTCTAAATGCAAATAGTGTTCATGGATTTGGTTCTGGTCAAGAAAATAAAATGGTTATAAAGGACAATTGGTGAGGGAGCAAATAAAATTTCAACATATATAAATGTATTTTTTACTTTTATTATTGTAACGTATTTATGAACTTTAGCACAAACAGAACATGGAATTATGAAAACAGTTTAAGAGTAGGACATCAGAGAAGACCCTAATTAGACCATGCACACAAATTACAGGAGTGACAATTGATCTTTAAAAAGCATTTTGTTTAGCCAGACAGATGTTTCTGGTCATACCAAGGGGACAGAAGAAAAGAGGTATTTTATCTCTTTGTTTGGTCTGGAGTACTTTCATAAAATATACAAAATGTTTTAAACAAAGTTTAAACGTTTTGTATATTTTAACTTTATGAAAGTATTTTTTTCTCTCAGAGTCAGTAGCCCCGCCAGTCAGGGTGAGTCGTGCCTGTTCAGAGACCTCCATAGCGGCACTGAAGCGCTGGGGGAGGAGAGAGATTTGAGTTTTAAAGGTGCCAGACCTCTGGCAGTCTGTTTTGTACTGGGTTTAGGGTTCCCTGAATTCACTTTTCTCTTATTTCTGTTTTTTCTTTGTCCATTCTCTGTAATCAGTTTTTTTTTTTTTAATTTAACTTTTAAACTATTTATAAGTAACATTTGAATATTGGTTTCAAGTTTATTAAATCATTGTTATTAGTCATGTAAGTACATCAAGATATAACTCTTCTCTCATGGGACTGCAAATGGGGAAAGTAGAAAACATTTCATCTAAAAGCTGGAACAAGACAAAAAAAGCCATTGTCATCACATTCAACATAGTGCTGGGAGTCCTAGCTGTAGTAATCAGGCAAGAGAAAAAAATAAAGGTATCCAAATCAGGAAAGAAGAGGTCAAACTATTGTTTTTTCTTTCTGATGATATGATTTCACACTTACAAAACTCTAAAGATTTGACCAAGAGACTCCTAGTCTGATAAACCAAAGTCTCACAGTATAAAATCAATGTAAACAAATCAGTAGCATTTCTATGCCTTGTTAACAGTTAATCTGAAAGTGAAATTGAAGACTCAATATAATTTATTAAAAATAATAAAATAAAAATAAAACACCTCAGAATATAATTAACAAGGGAGGTGGCAGATCTTTATATGGAGAATTACAAAACATTAAGAAAAGAAGATGCAGAGGATATGAACAGATGGAAAAAAAATATAAATAATTGGAAAATGAAAAATAAATCATGCCCATGAATCGGGCATCATTAAAATGCCCATACTATCCAAAATCATTTACAAATTCAATGTAATTCACATCAAAATACCAACATCATATTTCACGATCTAGAGCAAATAATTCTATGCTTTGTTTCAAAGCCGAAAAGAGTCCAGTTAGTCAAGGGAATCTAAATCAAAAGAGATGTCTCTATTTTTATGCCAGGACCATACTGTTTTTCTTACATTACCGTATAGTTTGAAGTCTGTTACATTACCAAGAAAATAATCAACGGATAAAATAAACAACATACAGAATTAGAGAAAATATTTGCATGCTATACATCCAATAAAGGGCTAATAACCAGAATACACAAAGAACTCCAGAAAAATCAGCAAAAAAACAAAAAAAAAATCTATTAAAAGAGTGTGCAAAAAAATCACGGACAGAATCTTTTCAAAAGATGTATAAATGGCCAATGAACATTGTGAAAAAATGCTCGACATCACTTATCAAATTAACACTACCATGTGGTATCACCGTACCCCAGTTAGAACGGCTTTTATTAACATGTCCAAAAATAATAGACATTGGTATGGGTGCTGAGATAGAGGAATGCTTCTACACTCTTGATGAGACTAGAAATTAGTACTCCCTCTATGGAAAACAGTATGGAGATTTCTCAAAGAACTAAAAGTAGACCTACTATTCGATCCAGCAATCCTACTTCTGGGTATTTAAGCAAAGGAAAATAAGTCATTTTATCAAAAAGACACCTGAACCTCAATGTTTATTGGAGCACAATTCACAATTGCAAAGATGTGGAATGAACTCAGGTAGATTAACAAAATGTGATATATGCATATTATGGAATACTACTAAGCCATAAGTAATGGTAACTTAATGCCTTTTGCAAGAGTTTGGAACTGTAACCATTACGCTAAGTGAAGTGTCTGAAGAACGACATAACAAACTCCACTAATACTCCTTATTAAATTGGTATCAACTCAAGAGCCCACATGTGCTTAGAGTGAAGTTGGAAATCAAGTGAGGAGGGGAGCAGACAGGGTGGGGAAACCTTACTAACAGGTGCAATGAACACTATCTGGGTGGCAATCACAACCAAAACCAGGACTCAACATTACTGAAGTGATCTGTGGGACCAGAAATTTTTATACCTCTGTAATTCTTTGAAATTTAAAAAAAAGTTCACCTGCTGGCAAATATCAATGCAATTATATTCTTCCTTAAAAAATGCATTTTTATGTTAAATATGATCTGATGATTTTTTGCTTTTATAAGAGCCATGATCTTTTCTTTATATCATTATTTCAGTAAATCATATTTCAGAAAAAAAACACATCACTCTTGATTTCAAGTGGCAGATCTTGCATATCTAAATATTTATCACCAAGGAATCCTTTATGATTACAGAGGTATGTTATAGATTGTAATATACACACTTCAGAGTTTTTATTTTTGAAACCAACTAGTAATGAAAAATATAACATTTGATCACATTACATCAAAGATGTGTATAAAGTACAGAAGCAAAATAAGTAGCAAACAAAAAAATCCTAAAGGTTGGGGCCCAGAAATAGGAAAAGCTCCTAAAATGTATTATCAAATAACATAAAATAATTAATGTAAATATGCCACTATTTCTTTAAAAAATGTTGAGATCTGTAGTTGCTTTCCGTCTTTCTGTGTCCTATTCCTGCCTCCTTTAAAAAATATTCTGTTCTCATGTACTCAGTCCTTATTTGAGTGTCGGCTGCATTTCATATCTTTTATTCTGCTGACAGGAAAGAAAAAAATGAAAATAAAACCTCCATTCATCTTCAGGCTAGCATTACTGGTCATACTTCATATGAAGCAATGATCAATTTACTGCCCCATAAGACTGAAAATAATTAAATTCTGAAAGTATAGAATGGACAGACGGCTCTAGGCAAAATTAAAATGACTTGTGCATATTTGGGATATTAAATTACTTCATAAAATATGTGATTATAATTTTTCTTTTCTTTTCTTTTCTTTTCTTTTCTTTTCTTTTTTTTTTTTTAAGAAAGAAACTTTAAGGCCAATGTCTTAGTTTGAGCTGAAAAGCAGACCCTGAGACCAGATCTAGTATGCAGGTGGTTTATTTTGGGATGTGACCCCAAGGACAATTAAGTATAAATATAGACATGGCAAGGAAGTAAAACCAATACAAGGCCTAGAATCAAGGTGATCTCTACATTTGGCTCTGCATTTTCCTGGAACATTCTGGGTTGCTGTAAAAAAAAAAAAGTTAGCCACCAGACAGAATAAAGAAGTGAACATTTTCCCCACTACCAGCCATCTCTGAGTGGCCACGAGTTGCCCTAAGGTGTTCTAACACTGGCACTTCCAGGTTGCCTGATTCTTCCAGACATCCACAGAGGTTCATTTGAAGAGCAAAGCACGGTCATAGGTGATGGGGCTGAGAAGAGTTTAAAGGATCAGTTCATACCTACATTGAGGTGGTTGACCCAACAGCGGCTGCAGGTGGTGTAAGAGTATGTTAGGCAGGTATATAACTGCTAAAAGAGAATTACAGTGCTGTGTTACATCCCTAATTCAGAATCTGATCTTTAGTTCAATGCAGAGACATGAGTGGATGATTTTAGTTGAGATCTTTATTAGGAAAGCCATCATAGGGTGGTGCCTGTGGCTCAGTGAGTAGGACGCCCGCCCCATATCCTGAGGGTGGCAGGTTTGAACCCAGCCCTGGCCAAACTGCAGCTAAAAAAAAATAGCCAGGTATTATGGCAGGCACCTATAGTCCCAGCTACTTGGGGCTGAGGCAAGAGAATCGCCTAAGCCCAAGAGCTGGAGGTTGCTGGGAGCTGTGGCACCATGGCACTCTACCGAGGGCGACAAAGTGAGACTCTGTCTCTTAAAAAAAGAAAAAAGGAAAGCCACCATATTTGATTGATCGTACAGTCTCCTGTGATACTAAAATGAATGAAATATTTCAACATCTACACTGCAAAAATGGCACATGTATTTTGTTTTCTAACATGATTGTTTTTGTTGAACAGAATCTGTAGGATAATATTTAAAAATAAACATATCCTACATCAAGCACACAAAGTGAATTCAGTGTGAGTTTAAAGTGACTTACTTTTCTTCCAGAGGCTTAAGAAATCTGGACCCCCCTGGGTTACTCACAGAGATAGGCTTT